>JAVQJX010163589.1:0-11549 GCA_036025115.1 Ambassis agassizii
TTAACATCCACTCAGTTCAGACTCTGTTAAACCAATCGTAGCCATTTATTTGAAATAGAGCCGGGTTTCTGTAATGACTTGCTTTTTATATCATTCAAAAATATTTTCTAATAACATCCTGGACTTTTTTTTAAATAGAAAAACAAACTGTATTCACCGTATCCACACTGCATGTCATTTTTGGTGTCTTTTGTTTATACTAGTCTGGTTGTGACTCCCATCACCTTGCTGGTCCCTTCCTCCTGAAGACTTTTATTTCCTGAAAAGGCTGAAGTGTGTAGCAATATGAAAATATTACCAGTGCGCAGTCAGTGACTCCACAACTCCTCGTTTGTGTGTGATGTATGAGGACCTGATGATACTATTGGTTTAAGTTGCACATGGTTGGTTTGTGTAATTTCATGTTAATTATCTTATTTTTACTTTTTCTTTTTTTTTTTTTTTTAGACAAGTTTTATTTGCTGAGTGTTTGCTTCTATAATAGTGAAAATTCCCAGTTTGGGATCAATAATGTTCATCTATCTATAAGATGCTGTCAGGTTCAATGGATGTCACCCAAGATGGAGACAAAAGGTTGGATCAAGCAGAGGTGGCTCTTGGTGAACATGTGACAGGTGGTGTCATCCAGAGTTGGAGGCAGGTGCAGAAGAGACTGCTGGACGTCCTGTCTGAAGGTAATTTTAGAGCCATCCTGTGAAATATTACAATGTTTAGTGTGTGTTTGTGAAAATTTGACTTTGTCTATAGGCCAAACTGTTGTTGGCACGGATCACGATAAACTCCTGACTCAGCTCGAATCCGAACTGAAAGAGAGCCATCAGCTGATCAGGCTACAACAACAGCTGCTACAGGTATAACACATGTTTATGATGCACTCACATACTCTGTGATAAGAGCTCACAGAAATCCTCCGTGTAGGACAGCCTTGTTTCCCCGGTTCCCTCTGAACTTGCTGATTCGTACTTCCTGGAGGAGTGGGATCGTCTTCAGATGCGCTGGGCCGAGCTCGATCATCAGAGGAGGGCTTTTGAACGAGAGCGGCACTCCTTCACCGAGGCTGCCATTCGACTGAGCCATGAGGTGAGAAGAACATGAGGCAGATTTTTGAACATTATTTCACTTGTATTTCTTTTTTTCAGCGTCGTGATTTTGAACACCAAAAGGCCTCTCTGGTGAAGCAGCGGTATCTGTGTGACTCACCTCTTTATGGAAAGGGAGCACCGAGCCGGAGAGACAGCAGCACTCTCAGTAAGTGAGGACAACGTCTTACTGTAGTGAACTAAAGTTTATTCAAAAATGTCACCTCATCTGTGTGTTGTGATTTCTCAGGTTGGGGGCCCAACAACATGTCTGGCTGTCTTCCCATCACTCCATCCTCCACTGAGTCAGGAGCTGCAGCTGCTCCTGGGTTAGCTCAAGGCAGAGTCCGAGTCCAAACCCCCAGCACTCCTGAGCTATACTCTGCCCTCAGTCTGTCACACAACTGCAGGTCAGTGCAGCTCAGTTCAGCGTCTGTCTTTAGCTGTAATGATAAAACTGATTCCTCAGTGCTGCTATAAGAAGTATTCAAAACTGCTTGTACGTCTTTTCCTCTTTAGATCCAGAGTGGCGGATCAGCAGTCAGAGACCTGGGATGACGGTGCAGACAGGATGGTGCACACACCACATCCTCCACATTTAGACTGGTCGTTTTAATACAGTTTAGAAGAACTGTGAACACATTGTAGCTTATTTCCACTTTTTAAAATAATCAATAAAGAATATTTTAGACTATTTTTGTTTGTATTATTTTTTTATTGACAAATTGGATCTTGTTTTTTTTTATCTCAGTGCTGCTAAACATAGACTTTATTTTTCTGGTTCTTGTAGCCCTTACTGGCAATATAAAGAATAAGATTACACACCAACGTTATCATTTAATGGCGCTGAGATGATGATTTATCACTGAATTCATCTTGGTTATATAATAAAAATGTTTTGACAAAACCAAAAATCTTAAGGTTCAACTTTTAAGGAATAAGCCGTATCTATAAATACACAGAATAAATCTACAGTGTCTTTTGAAAGCTTTTTTTTCTCTTTAAAATAAACTTTGGCAAGTTCAGGCTAAACAGAAGTATTAGGTGTTGTTTAATATATATAAGAACATGCGCCTGAATCAGAGCTGCACGCGTTGTGCATGAATCCACGTGATTAGCAGCTGGCGCCTATAGGGCGAGACTTTGGTCACCACTTGAACTCAATTACCAATCACAACTTTTTTGGTGCGCGTCTGGCACCGGTCTGTAGCCATTCATTACATCGCATTTACCTAAGTCTCGCATAGAGGGAGTCTGGTGGATCAGACGGGTGAACAACACAGCACAGAAGGAGCTAGAATGGGCTGTATGATCCGGGGACGCTTCCATCGCCTCATGGATCCCGACGACAAAAGTTTCCAGCCTTGGAGGGACTACATGGGACTGTGTGATACGGTTAGAGAAATCCTTGGTAGGTACACCCCTACTGAGTCCTCCCTGTCCGCGGCTGAACCTCCCCGCTCTCATCAGTACGGTAATCTCAGCAAGGTGCGCCTTGACGCACTCAATCACAGTGATCTGGCAGCAGACGGTGTGCCAGATCTCAGCGCTCTAAATACTCCATCGGGATCCTTGACTCACCAGTCCCCAACAGGATTCCGATGCGACCTTGATATCGCTGCTGCCCCAGGTCCAGTGGATGTAAAGGTGAAGCCGAAACCCCCGGCCTCCCGAGGGCCAAAAGAGCGAAAGAAGACGCGCTTTAAATCACCTGAGTCTCCAGCTACGCCTGCGCCTCTTGAGCGCATGTTCTGCAGTTTTTGCAAGCACAACGGCGAATCTGAGCTGGTGTACGGATCCCACTGGCTGAAGAACCAGACAGGGGATGTTTTGTGTCCCTATCTGCGGCAGTACGTGTGTCCCCTGTGTGGAGCCACAGGGGCCAAAGCTCACACCAAGCGCTTCTGTCCCAAAGTGGACAGCGCGTACAGCTCTGTGTACGCCAAATCCAGACGCTGAACCAGCAGGTGGCAGGTAGCAACGAGACGCTGCACTCTTTTCTTTTTTTTTTTTTTTTGTAGATGTGTTGTGTGTTTTACTTTCACTTTGCATGCGTTTGCTGTGTATCTTTTTGTAGTTGATATCCAGCTGGTCTCCTTGTTAACCTAACCTAATTTAAATGCGTCATTTTGGCGTTTGGTTTTTGTAGAGTACTTCAAAGAACGACTGCCAGATATTATGTTTGGGAGGAGAAAGGGGGGGGGGGGGGATAAGTAAAATGTATGTTTGTTTTATATACTTTTAAATGTCAAACTTAAGAAGTACAGTCATGAGTAATTTAACTACAGCATGTACATCAGTGTTTTAAATTTTTTAAATGTGAGTGACTTGTTCTGGTTCTGAGTCCAACTGTTTTGTTTCAGTTTCAGCTCTTTTGTGAAACGTTTTGAAAATGTCTTTATTATGCAAAAAATATATATATATAAATGTCTGCAGTGACTAAATACACCTACAGATTCTTTCTAACTGCATGATTTTCTTTATAGTTATAGATGATAAGCATATCTTATCAGAGTCAAGAACTTTTATTTGAAAAACTGAACAGAAAACGGTGAAATACTTTTCTTTTTAAACCTTCGAAACTTTGGGGGCAGCATTAACATCAGGAAGACACAAATCCTTAACGTGTGGAGCTCCTTGAACCTTTGCTGCTGCGGCGTAGGTTCTCCAGCTCTCTGTGAGCAGCCATGACCCTCCGACTACATGAAAGAAAGAAGACAATTTATCTGTTTTTCGACTTTGACAAGTAGTGAATGTTAAGGTAGTTCAGTTCTATTGATCCACATTTGAGTGCTCTTTAGATTTCAAAGCAAATGACGGACAGGAAAGGTTGTATCCTGGTTGACCAGGTTGATGTATTTTGTGACCTGTCTTCCAAAGTAATTCTGTGTTTAATGCATACCTTTTTACAGCAAGTGTCTTTATCACCTTACTGTTCCAAAGTTGTTTCATTTTTTTGGCATTGATCGATCTAAGTTGTCAAATCACGTGATTTTTGTGACATCACATCCTATGGTCAGTTTGTGTTCTTTAAGAAATTGGTCCCTGAACAGTAAATCAGAGTTTTAATCACAGGGACTTGAAGCAGGGCGACTTGTTGTTATTCTATTCAGATCAGATCTATCTAAATGATCATAAAACTTCCGCTTTGGTCATTTCATTTTACAGCTATCAGCCCAAATACCGCAGTCTATCTCACTTGTATTCTTTTTATCATATCGATTCGTATTTTTGCAAGAGTCTCATCTCTACTATCCACACTAAATCTTCAGGGGTTTTAGCCAGACGGGATGAACAGCAGGCAGCGCTGACTACACACCCCAGCCAATTAAAGAGCACACAACTGACCAATGAAAGTAAAAGTCAAAAGTTCAACTCTGGGAAGATGGAGAGAGGCATGAGATGCATGAAGAGGAGGGCAAGAGATGGATGATAGAAAAAAAAAAGATGGATAAATCAGAAAGTGTTTCACTAACTTCAGGGAGGAGAGTTCTCTGATGAGTCCATGGATCAGGTCTGAGGCATCTTCATGACAGTTTGAGGACTCGTTCTTTTTCTCTTTCTCTGTCACCACCTCCTCACTGGATGGGGAGAAAGTGAAAAATTAAACGGCAAAAAAATCAAGACCTTGGACAAATGAATGTGAGTCAAGTTAAAGCTTGACTTTGTTAACCCTGTCTGACGCTTGCGCTGCTTTCTTACATCAGGACAATGGTGTTCAGCTGTGAGTCTGACACATAGTCTATGCATTCAGATCCGAAAGGGTCAGGTTTGTCCCTGGTTTGAACGCCTTCTGTGCTCACAGTAGAAGAATCAGCAGCAGGTTCTACATCAGTCTCACACTGTGGAGCAAAAAATATGTAACATTTCTTCAAGGTGAAAAATACTCATGATCACATGCTCAGAGATGAACGACCACTCACGCTGCGTTTCTTCTCTGAGGTGTTGGGTGTCACTGTAGGCTCACAGACTTCTTTAGACTCACATCTGAGTCCTCTCAACTGTTCAGCCGATGAAGTGCATTCTCCAGCTCTATCACCACCCACTGCATCACCCGTCTCTTCCTCCTTCTCATCTCTTGTTCTGGTCAAAGTAATCATCTGTAGCTCTGCAGCTTCGGGTGCATCTTCTTTGGCTTCCTCCTTTTGGCTTGTGTGGACAGTAATGGCAGATTCACAGTTGATTTCTCCTGACTCAACTTCCACTCTTTCTCTTTCTTTCTCAGGCTTTTCATCCACAATTTCAGCTGCAGGTCCTTTGAGTTCCAGCATTTGATTCTCCAAACCCCCCTCTTCTGCTTTCTCTGCAGGCATATCTGACTCTGGGTTATCAGTTTGATCTGGACCAGGTGCTATCACTCCTTTACCCTCACAACCTTTTTCCTCTGGATCACACGCAGTTCTGGTTCCCTCTGAGGTGGTTACAGTGGCATGGACTTCATTTTGTTTTCTGTTGGAGGGCAAACAATGTTACCAGCATACACACACATTTTCATTGATTGTAACAGAATATCTGCTTTATATTTAACCTGTCATTCTCTCCACAGTGAATGGACTGAAGCTTCGGCTCTGCCTCACTCTGCTCTTTGTGGCTGTTAGCTGGGATGGATGGAGATGGAGACATAATCACGGGTTCAGTTGTGTCACTACAAATTTCTCCTCTCTTCATTCTTTTCTCCACATTTTGTATCAGTAAGATCTGACGTCTCTCCTTCTCTGTCAGACCACACACACCCATCCTTTGCTTCTTTTTCGCTGGTAAACCTGCTGCGGACTCCTTTGTGTTCTGCCTGACATCAACTATACTTATCATGCTGGAGTCTTCTTGGCTGTTTTTTTGATTTATCTCTAGATTCTTCAAAGCAGATGCACTGGATCCATCAGCGTCTTCAGGGACATGAAGTTGATCAGTGCTCGTTTTATCCAATGATCTTTTACATTCCCCTGCAGCTATTTCTTCCTTGCTCTTTTCATCAGTATGTTTGTTTGCCAGCTGAGAATCATCACTGACTGTAGCCTTCTCTTCCTCTGTAACTGTTAAGTGAATATTCTCTGCTTCATTTGTTGCTTCATTTGTTGCTTCAGTTTGTTTTTCACTGGTGGAGCTGCGTTGTTCTGTGACGCAGGGCTGTTGCGCTGCTTCATCCTGCTGATCTTTAATCATAGCACATTTCTGCAGTGGGGACAACTGCAGACTCTGTAATGGTGTGACAACAACAGCCACTGTAGAGAGCAACACTGGTGTGATTTTTCCATCATGTTCCTAAAGTTAAAAAAAAAAAGAAGAAAAAAGATAGTCACACAGATAAGATGCTAATTTGAGTTGTTTTAAAAAATATTTGAATTACCTGTTGATGAAGAGTTTGAACGTCATCACTCGGGGAAATATCATCACTTGGGTATTTTCTCTTTTTTGACCTGAGCAGTCGAGTCTGGGGTGTAGCTAAAGGAGCCAAGTCCTCTAAAAACAGGAGAAATTAATTCACAATGTAGTAAAAGTTAATAAGTTATCACATATAAAGTGACAAAGCATCTTTTTTTTTTTTTTTTTTACCACTGCTGTTGACTGTTGCTTTCCTTTTTGCCATTTCGTCCTAATAAAATAAAATAAAAGTAAGTAAATGAATGGAAAACAAAGTTACACCTTGAGATGTAAGAAATATAAAAGTGAAGCTAGTATGTTACACTGTTGAGTATTTGTGGTTAGCTTGTAGCTACAATATATTTATTTACTAGCTAACAAATTGACACTTAGCTAAGCATTCAAGTTATAAAAAGTCACGGTGCCTACACACCTCATTCACTGGGGGTGTATTATGGTTAATTTAACTACTAGTAAGTCGTACACAGTGATAAAATATAGGGTTATGTTTTGCAATCCATATAAAAGTACCAAACTACTCACCTGAGCTCTTTTTTTTTTTTTCTTTCCAAAACTGAAAATTACGTCGAGGTTTTACGTCAGTGATGGGCGTGTTTCCTCTAGCCGTAAACCGCGACGCATGTTGCCATTGGAGACACAATGTCGGAAGTAAATTCCATAGCTTATCGTTCTTGTTTTGATAGCTCGAGTTAAACGCTGTCACACACTCGTATCCACACAGATATTTATCGTTTCGAGTGTCCGACTTCGAGCCGACCAGACACTGAACACCACGGTCCAAACCGAGAAGGTAAATGGTCTGTTTGTGCTTTCACTGGCTGTTAAAATTGGCATTTATAGTGCAGCTAACATGAATAACACAGAAAGCTAACTCGTTACAAAACCACTGGAGCTGTTTGAAATTATTCATTCGTTGCTAATGTTGGACTTTGTGCAGACTGCTGACCATTGATACTGTCAGCTAATCTCTTTTATCCTTTCGTCATTCTATTAATTTAAGGGATACTAAAATAATGAGTCGTGGTCGGAACAACCCTCCTCCCCGGGGACAGGGAGCAGCTCGAGCCAAACAGGTATGTGTAGTATCTGAAGCTCATGAGATCAAGAGACACATAGTCTACTGTATGTGACAGGTGACATCTTGAAATAGAATGTGTAGATAGGAGCACCATGTTAGGAAACTGGACAAACAATTACAACGTGTCTGATAAAACACGTTAGAATAATAGAACAACAACAGGTATGATTCATCAGCTCTCTTCCTGTCTGTCCCTCTGTGGCTCAGATGGGGCTGCTCCTTGACCTGACCCCCGATGGAGGGATGGATGATGATGGAAATGATGATGAGCTAGAAGCAGAGCTGCTGAGTCTAGTAGGAGGTGGTGGAGGAGGAAGGCAACAAGGGAAGAAAGAAGGCAGAGGTGAGAAGGACAAAATTCGCCCGTTTTCTGTGCCAACTCAGTTGTTCTCCTTATCAGTGTACTAGGGGTTAATATGAATAATTTGTTTAGAATTCTTTGTTGTTGATTTTCTGTTTAGCTCCTGTTCCCATGTCTGAAATTGAGCGAATGGCAGCTCTGTGTATGAAAGACCTAGATGAGGAAGATATGGGGGATGAGGATTTGGATGATGATGAAGATCTTCTGGTAACAAATATACATTTACAATTTCTTTGAAGCATAAAATTCTTTGTTAATTTCCTGCTCTCTTTGACATATGTATGTGTATGTGTGTGTTCTGTACACAGGCAGAACTGAATGACGTTTTGGAGGATGATGAGGCACCTGCTCCTGCTCCTACTCCTCCTTCCACCACCTCAGCCGCTCCAAAAGTTAGCGCCACATCCCACCCCTCTCCTCCAGCTGCCCCCAGCGGTGCCACTGGGTTGGAGGCCCGCCTGTTGGAGCGCATTGAAATGTATCAGACAGCCATTTCCAATGCAAAAGCTTCAGGCGAGACTAGTAAAGCTAGAAGATATGACCGTGGGTTAAAGGTACACAGACCTCACCATGCTTGTGACGCTCAATTCATTTCTATATATAGTTAAATTATTATCTTTAATGTTCAAAGCATGTTGTATGTTAATTATGGCATCTTCTTCAACCCCTAGACATTACAGTCCATGTTAACATCGGTCAAGAAAGGAAAACCTATCAATGAAGAGGAGATCCCTCCTCCTGTTGCTCTGGGAGGAAAGCCAGAGTCTGTATCTGTTAAGGAGGAGGCTCAGCCTGCGATAATTCCTTCCCCTCCCACCAATCAGAAACCTCTGAGGGAAGCTGCACCAGCACCTCAGAATACAAAAACAACACACCTGACGCCTCCACCAAAGCCTGCCACTGCCATCACTCCAGACACACCTGCTATCTCCCCGCTCACCCCGAGCCAGCCTGATACACATGACTCAGGTAATTGTGTATACTGGATGTGTCAAAATTGCGTATCAGACAAACATCCTGTCCTTTAAATGTTCCTCATTTGTTTTTTCTCTTATTTTGACTCACACACTCTCCATTCAGAGCTGAAACAGGCGGTGTTGTCCAGACAGAGAGAGTACAAGATGGCTGCCATAAACGCCAAACAGAGTGGCAACATTGACCTGGCCAAACAGCACTACCTCGTTTCAAAGGTAACACAGAAGCTTGATCAATTGTATAGGTTCTCCTGTACAATCAGTTTTTAGAATGTGTCTGTGATTTATGTAGAAGCTGGACGGGCTGGTGGAGGCTCTGGACCGAGGCGAACCAGTAAACCTGGGCTCACTGCCCCCCCCTCCTGGTCAGTGCAACACTTGCAAATTTCTGTCAGTTTATGTTCGACACTGTCACTTATCTGATTATTATTGTTGAACAACATTTCTATATGGAACAGAAACATCAGTGTTATTATTCTGCAGAGTTGCATCATTAAAAAAAAAACATTTTTTTAATCTTATGGTAAAAAAAAAATAATGTGGAATATTGTAAATATATATATATATATTTTTTAGAATTTCAACATTACAGTTTACCACAACTAATATGCTAAGTAAAGGCTGTGGAAATTAAATTATCTACAAAGTGTTAACTTTTTTAAGCATAAACTTTTTTTTAGCATAAACTTTTTTTTGGATGCAATTGTTGATATATGATGATAATAACTCAAGTCTGATCTGCAGGAGATGTAGTAGCAGAGCATAGTGCACCTCCTCCTAAGTCTTCTTCCAAACCTGCTGCTCCAGCTGCTCCAGCTGCTCCAGCTGCTCCAGCTGCTCCTGCTGCTCCTGCTGCTCCTGCACCCACCCATATGAATCCTGCAGGTGAGACTCCTTTCTTTTAATTTAGCATAAAGAAAACAAACACGAAGGTGTATTATGAATGATGACAGATAATGTCTGTTTCTTGTGTCTTGTAAAGACCTGCCTGCTCCTACCAGTGTGGCAGAAGCACTGCAGCAGAGGCTGGACATCTACAAGTCAACAGCAGAGGGAGCCAAGAGCAAAGGAGACGATCGCAAGGCTCGAATGTACCAGCGCATTGTGAAGGTACACCCAACATGTCATTAAAATATTACATGCAGTGTTTTCAAAGGAAAATCAAAGACATTACATATATAGCTATTTATGATGCATCTTATATTCTGAGCATGTCGTCTCTTTATTTTCTTGTACAGTCAGCATGATGCAAGCCAATTTATTTTGATTTAAATTACTGTAAATCTGTACTGAGGTTAACCTACATTAAGGTCTCTGCTGTTTTCTCAAGACTGTTCAAAGTCATTGTGGTGAAGACAGAAAGCACAACTTATTAATAGTACTAACAACACAGTTTTTTAACAGCAATACCAGGACGCCACCAGAGCTCAGAAAGCTGGACGACCTGTAAACTTGTCTGACCTACCTGTGCCACCAGGTATATAGTTGAATCCATTTGTGTGTGATTTTGTTTCACATGCCTGGCAGGAAAAGTTTGAGTCATGTATGTGTTTCTCCTCCAGGCTGTCCACCACTTCAAGGCTCAGACAGCTCTCAGCAGAACTTCATGGGTGTCCTGGAAACGGCTATGAAAATAGCAAATCAGGATGCAGACGCAGAAGATGACGAAGAGGAAGGACAAAATGAGGCTGCCAAGGTAAGAAAAAAATAAAAAAATATTATACAGCCAAGAAATGTTATTTGACTTTGGACCAAATTAAAAAAAAATGCTTTATTGAGTGCCATTTGAGCTTCAGAAGCTTCTGTGGAGAATTCTCTATGGCAATTCCTGCCTTTTGCACCATTTTACTTCAATTGTTTTAGTGTGCTTAGTTGACCCAGAAGAAGATGAGTTCAACAGCTGCTGAAAAATGAATGTGTCAGACCGCTAACTTTGTACACAAACGTGCCAATCCCCTAATGATCCTTTCCTCTGTAGCCTGCAGCGCACCCACCTGCCCAGAAGGCAAAGTCACCAGCTCCTCAGGCCCCTGCTGGCGCCTCAGCATCCAAACTGGGACCAAAAGGTGTGTTCATAGTGTGTGTGTGTGTGTGTGTGTGTGTGTGTGTGTGTGTGTGTGTGTGAGGGGGTTTGTTCGAGTGGGATATGTATCTGCCTGCCTAAATGCGTCATACAAAGGGTGTGAGTCTTACACAACTTTTTTTTCCTCTTAATTATCCTTGTAGCCCAGCAGCAAGTGGATTTCCTGTTGCTAAGGCGACAGGCTTTTTTGCGTGCAGCCCTACGCTCCAAACAGATGAAGGTAAACTTTGGACTATTATTTTTTTCTGTTGTCTTTGCCATGTTTGTCTTTTTGTAGTTTTATTTAAATCTTGAACATGTTGGTGCGTTGGTGTGTGTGTTTGTAGGACATGACAGGAGCGGCACAGCACCTCAGACACGCCAAGGGACTGGACCCCATGGTGAAGGCTGCAAAGGCCGGCCTACCTGTCGATATCACAAAGGTGATGAATATGTGTTCATATGTGCACATTAGCAACATACAGTCATGGCCAAAAGTTTTGGCAGTGGCACAAATCCAGTCTTTTACACATTCTGCAGCTTCAGTTTTTGTCGTACTGATTTGCAGTGTTTCCCTAAGCATGTGTACAAGTGTGTAGTCATGTAAACATTT
>JAVQJX010163643.1:0-20463 GCA_036025115.1 Ambassis agassizii
TATATGTTTTTACCTCATTAAAATCCCATTCTTTGTCACCCTGGGATGAGGAATCTAAAATGGAGGGAAATTACCCCAGTGCAGGAGGGAGAGAGAGAGAGAGAGAGGCAAGACTCTCCTTGGCTGGCTAGTCAGTGTTGCTATGCTGTTGTAAGAGGGAGGGAGGGAGGGAGGGAGGTGGGGGAGTCTGAAGAAGAGAGTGAGAGGCCTGGCAGACTGTGGGGGAGGCGGAGGCCTCATCTGCAGTGCTGTGTGCAGAAGGAGCGCTTAGCAGCCTTTCAAAGGGGGAAGGGAGGCGAAGGGGTGGGGAATGGAGCCGGGAGGGGGGTGGTTGGTGAGGGAGTCAGGGCGTGAGGAAGGAGAAGAGGGGTGAGGGTGGAGGAGAGGGAGGGGGCGGTGGGCAGGGACAAGAAGGAGATGGAGAGACGGAAAAAGGGGTGAGATGCTGGAGGAGGAGGAGGTGGTGCTGTAGAGACTAGCGCCCCCTGTAGGTGGAAGAGAGCACCAGAGATGCCCCGGCCTGTGTGTGTGCAGTCAGACACAAAGGAGTGCAGGCTGCTGAGACACATCATGTACTTAACAGGAGGAAGGCTAATTGGTTGAGCCGAACATGGAGCGTCTGACCTGCTGCCCCCACCTGAGGGGTGGAGCACAGGCAGGGTCAGGGAGAGAGGGAGGGAGGGAGAAAGAGAGGGAGGGAGAAAGAGAGGGAGGTAACTGTGGTGGTGTGTGTGTGTGTGGGGGGGGTGTTAGGGTGTGGAAGTGATGCTCGGGATGTACAACATTTCACCATGTACTTAGCATCTTCTGAATATTGCATGTCGCTAGAGGTCATCTGGATTGGGGAGCCACAAACTGGGACAATAACACCAGCAGAGATGCAGAAAGGGGAGGAGGGAGGAGGTGGTGCTGGTGGGGAGACTAAAGAAAGGCCCTGGCAGACTGCGGGGGAGACAAGAGGCCTCTTCTGCAGTGCTGGGTGATGGAGGTTGTGGAGGAGGGGGGAGTGGAGGACTGGGGTGTGAGGGAGGGAGACAGGGAGAGATGGTTGCAGTGCTAGCCCACTGCTAGCGCCTCCTGCAGTTAGAAGAGCGTCACTGCACTGATCTGAGCTTCACAAGCAGAGAAACGTGACGTTAACACATGGAGGAGACGGTGTGTGTGTGAGACCTGAGGCCCGCTGTGAGAGAGCTGTCAAGACAAAGAGGAGGAGAAAAGAACAGCAAGACAGACGCAGGAAAGGAAGTCACGCGACGGGAACAAAATATCACATCTAAAATACCTCTGAAATGACTACATTTCCTTTGTGAAAGTTCACTGTGCGGCTCTACATATCATGAGTCCACGAGGAATGAGCCGTCCTTTCAGCGCCTTTCAGCTCTTTGTTTTGGCTATGTCATTACAGTTTCTCTCAAAGTTTCACAGCAGGCAGATGTGTGAAGGGACCCAGCTCCAAAACGCCTGAGCGTGTCAATGTTGTGTCAGAAGAAGAACACACACTCTTCTTCTCAGCCAGCCGTCCTGCTTTGAACTGACTTTAGGGGAGCAGGATGTGTGGTCAACATCCATTCAGCATCCAGTTTGTCTGTCAAAACGTGGACCAAACTTTCCAGGAGTTCAGCTGCTGACATGATGAGACAGAGAGGCAGGCCGAGCCGACCTCTGCAGTGCACGGACGCCCCACAGCCTGAAGGGACGAGCAGCTTTCTGCACATTCTGCAGAGGTTCACTGACGGACAGTCACTGTCTTTTTTTGTGAATATACAAAGCATATTTTTCTTACTTTCTTTTTGTATGACGTTGTCAGAGGTCAGCAGCTCCAGCAGACGATCAATAAAATGTGTGCAGCTGAGTAAAAACATGTTTGGCACCTCAGCTTCCAGCCAACACTCCAACGATGGTGAATACTTTTATACAAAGATTGTCATCAAGTCATAAAGAGCTCAGCAGGCAGTCCTGAGTTTTGTCCTGATAGTCATTACATGCAGAACAGGGCATCAGCAGCTGGACGGACAGATGTTTGTGTCAGTTTGTGAGGAAGTCAGAGAGCTTACACAGTCAGATTTAGGCCTCCTCTTTCCATTCTTTCTTTTATCTGAGTGCATTTCATTAAATATGCGTGATTAGGTTTCATAATAAAATCATACGTGGTCATTGATTGCCCCAATAAAACTGTAATAACAGGTCCAACCATGGTGTAAAATGTGACCATTAATAATAACTTCCTTCTATGTGCGCATGGCGTCTGTGGGGATCGACCTCTAATAGTAGTTAGTAGTAGTTTACTATCAGCTCTATGAGGGGCGGCATGGACACACACACACACACCTTTAAGTTTTAAAGAACATGGCTCTGCTTCAGAGTCATAGTGACAGCTCCCTGTGATCAAATGTGACGTGTGATGGCGCCGCACTGTTTCCCTCCTCGCAGTCTGTTTGTGCATGCAGATCAGTTTTAGGCTAAAAGTTTTAGCATGCATGTGCAACAGTGCAGCTGCAGCTGTGTGTTCACTAAACACCTCACACACTTTTATTCTAAACATGGCGCATGGTAAAAAGAATAGGAAGTGTTAGCTTGTCACTAGCTGACCTTGTTAGCTTTAATCCCTCCACTTTTGAGCAACAGCATTCATCGTTTAGTGTAACTATGACAGACACATGTAGTATTGATTACTTAGTGTAAACAGAGACACATTAACGTGTCCTCCCTGCAGAGCCACTTAGCTACGTCCTCTTTACTGTTATTCCTGAATGGAGCTCTTACTGACATGTTTTATTTGTTCTTGATTTTAAAGAGAATATTTCTGAACATTGGTGAATAACATTTATTCACTTTTTGGCTGGTGGTCCTAATCTGCTGTTCAGCATGATATAGAAACCTTAAAGACATGACTGACTACTGCAATGGAGTGATGGAGAGCTACAGTCCCTGCAGATCCTGAGAGGCAGCTGCTGGCTTGTTGTGACTTTTGACCAGAAGATGTCACTATTCAATAAGAAACACTGCTCAGTAATGTGTTAGTAATGTGTTGCATGTATGAAACCATTTCCTTCCCCCATCACAGAGCTCAGCTGTGACCTGCTGTTCAGGCACAGCGCTGAATGGAAGTCTCCAGTGAATTCTGTATTTGTTAAATTTTCATCATTTAATAATTTCATTGGCTAAAACATGAAGGGGTGACACACAGCGGCTGCCTCCTTTATTTTTCTATCAAATCAGTGATTTCTGAATCACTAAAACCTGGACAGACTGCTTAAACTAAGTGCTAAATGATAGTAATTATTCTGTGTAGGATTAAAATCCATAACTGAATCTGATACAGTGATTCCAAAGATGCAATGAAACCTAATACAAAGTGTTGCACTACAGAATGTATACACATGAATACAGTTTGAAAGGCTCCACATCGTTCAATCAATATTTTAATAATAATAATAATAATAATAATAATAATTCCTTTTTGTTTAACGTGTTGTTTTAGCATTTGATTGTGACTAGGCAATGGCTCTTATTTTGAAGGTCCCGGGCTGTCTTTTATTTTGAAGTGTCGTGCCTTCAGCTCTCCAGGCACAGAGAGAGAGAGAGAGAGAGAGAGAGAGAGAGGGAGGGAGCGGCAGAGCGCAGAGCACACAGACAGCAGTGCTGTTGGTGGAAGCGGCAGCTATGGAGGAGATAAGTTTATAATCTGAGCTGCGCTGCTTGACAGCCGTCTTCACAGTCTTTGGAGATACGACGCAAACCGGCCGACGTCGAGAAGTCGCGGGGCAGCGTGTGGGGAAACAACCGGCGGCCGCGCGGTGCTGCTTTTGGATACACGGCGGCGGAGGCGGCAGGAGCGGCGGCTGGAGCGGCAGCAGGAGCGGCGGCAGGAGCGGCGGGGCGAAACATGAACAAAAATCAGCGAGTGGCGAGCAGCCGTTGTCTCAGCGCCGTGGAGGTGAAGAGCAAGGTGCTTATTGTTCAGACTTGTGTTGTTCGCTTGTTGTTCGCTCTCTGTGCCGCTAAGTGGCTTCATCGCAGCTCGGGACGTTAAAGCTCCAGCTGGCCGCGGCTCACTTTGACTGCGCGGTACGTGTGAAGGTGGAGGTGCTGCTGTCAGCTGACGCAGCCTCCTCCTCCTCCTCCACCTGCGCCCCTTTACCGAACATCGACGACAGTTTGAGTTTGACAACTCGTCCTCACCGGAAGTTTACAAAAGTTCAGCTCTAGTTAGAGAGAGAGAGAGCGCGTGGCCTGTTATTTTCCCGGGTGTGTACAGGTGTCACGCGGCCTGCTGCGACACGGCGCGTGGCTCCTTCCGCTTCCTGCCTTTGGCACGCGCGCGCGCGCACACACACACACACACACACACACACACACACACACACACACACACACACACACACACACACACACACACACAGATATGTGGCCTGGCCTTAGGGCATCTTGTACTGGACAGAACTCGCTCTCTGGATCGTTGTCATGTGCTGACATGCTCTCATGCAGCTTCTGTACATGAATACAGTCATTGTTCCTTCTCATGTGAGGTGCTTCCCTCCTGTTGATGTATAAGATGAGAGCTGTCCAGTGCGCAGTGCATTTGCAGATCATCTTTTGTCAGCCCTGGGCAACAGTAACCACAACAAGTGCTGCCTCTCATCAACAGCAGCCAGTGGGACAGTGAGCTCCGGCTCAGCCGTCCTGAAGACCAGGCTTCTGCAGCCGCTCGTCCAGTCTGACCACACTCACTGCTCACCGGCCAGGAGCATGTTTGGTGTGAATAGTCTGCACACCGAATGTCCTGTCAGGCATCTGCTCAGTGCTGAACGAACTCCTTCCACAGACACAGAGATGCTCTGCATTAATAATTGATCCTGTGTGCTGTGTTAGTCTGCATGATGGACTCTACAGACATACAGCCTGCCAGGCTCTTCATGCCATCCAGGCTCAGTGGTAGAGTGGGTCGTCCAATCAACCGGAAGGTCGGTGGTTCGAATCCCTCTCTCCCCTCGTCATGGTCGCCTTGCCTCCAGTGCACTCGCAGTGTATGGATGTGTATGAATGGATCAGCAGTGATCGGAGAGGCTGTAGGTGCACACTGGCTGCCACGTCTCCATCAGTCTCCTGTGTGTGTAGTCTACCACTGCCATGTGTGAATGTGTGTGAATGAATAGTGCATACACTTCATGTAAAGCGCTTTGGGTGCCTTGAAAAGCGCTACATAAGATCAATGCATTATTATTATTACCAGAAAGATGCCTGGCCAGTAGACATGTCTCTTTTATTTCTGTGCATATTATTTTTGATGACTGCCAGGTATAGTTATAGTTTGGTTTATTTGTGTACATGTATATATATATATGTATGTTTGTGTGTGTGTATTCATGTGAACTCCTGTCTGCCCCGTCCCAGTTTGGCGCAGAGTTCCGTCGGTTCTCTCTGGATCGGTCCAAGCCCGGACGCTTCGATGAGTTCTACGGCCTCCTGCAGCACGTTCATCGCATCCCCAATGTGGAGCTGTTGGTGGGATACGCTGATGTGCACGGAGACCTGCTGCCTATCAACAATGACGACAACTACCACAAAGCCATTTCCACAGCTAACCCTCTGCTCAGGTTGTTCCTGCAGAGGAAAGGTGGGTTCGAACAAAGGCTGCTGTTTCCACCACACTGTTAGACCAGCTCTGCAAACAAAGGTCTTGCTCAAGCTTTAAACAGTACAGTGTGGATGTTTTGTGTGTGTCATTCAGAAAAAGTATGATATATAGTTTCTTTTTGTGTGTTTCTGAAATGCGTTCTTACTGATAGACCTGTTGCGTGTGGGGAGGGGGCCTCGGGGGCTGCTGGCTGCCCGGTGCAGGCCGAGCCGTGCGCTCTGTTGTGTTTAAGCTGTCTCGCTGTGCCATATGACCCTATAGAAGCTAAGCCACTTTGTCAGGAGGAGATTAGTGGGGTCACTGTGTAGCGCTGCATGGGACTGTGTTTCAATTACACGCTCCAGACACTCGCCCCACGCTGTGCTCACTGCTGCTCGAACACACACATGAAAAACACAGGAAAACAACATGCAGGCAGCGCACACGTCAGACACACACACACACACACACAGAGAAGGGCCTGAATTAAAGGGAGCACACACATTAATGGAGTCACAACCCCCGACAGACCATGGCTTCCCTCCTGATTTGTCCAGCAGCCCCCCCTCACCGTACTGCTGAGCACCAGTTGGTCGCAGCTTAAAAGGCTCTGCAGCGTGCAGACGCAGCAAAGTGACGGCTTGTAGGTAATTTATTACGCAGACAGCAGTTATTAAAGGTGGTGTTGTCTCTATAGCGAGTTAATGGCTTCTACTGTGTTAGGGCCACCTCCAAACCTCTTCAGCATTGAAAGCATAACGCTCCCTGTGTATGTGGGACGTCTTCAGAATGAGTGAGTCATGTTTTACTGATGACCTTGTGTAGTGACCTCTCATAGTAATGTCTACACAACGAGCTGCTCGTGCTGTTTGTCTCATACATCCACATGTTAGTATATCTGTCTTCTTAATGGTAAAAGTTACTGTTGGGGTGTTTATTTACATTTTTGTTCCCAAGTAAATGTGAAAATCTGAAGCCTGTGTCATTTAAGTATCCAGAAACACATAAAAGTCATCTTTTAAGACTCATTCCTCAAACACTCAGGGCCGAGTCAGCTCCAAACTCTTATCAGCAGCAGAAGGGAAGGCATAGCATAGCTGTGTGTGTCATGGGGTCACAGCTCGAGTCTTTAGGGTTGTCCCACTAAAGCAGTTTGTTTTTAGTTCATCACATCAGTCTGACAGTCAGTTAGACTGCTACTATGTCTGAGACTGTAACTGTGCTATTATGTAAATGTCTTAGATGGTCATTAGTCAGACGTGATGAGATTGGTCATTATTGCATAAGAGCAGGACTTCAGACAAAGCAGCAGTGTGAGCCAAAGTTCCCTCCGACTTGGTCTTCATGGAACAGAAATCTTATTACACTGATCTGGAACATTTATTTGGCTTTAATAAAAACTGCTCACTGTCAGTGGTTGTTAACAGGTCTTTCAGAGGGCGTCTCAGTTTGAAGTTTTAATAAAAAGTCTCCAGTCTCTGCACACTTCCTGTCTGTCATGAAGGTTATTTTTGGCACTGCATTTTATTTGTCTGGACACAGGCTAAATGCTAGCTGCTATGCTAGGTGCTCTGTGTGCTTTGTTCATTCACTAAGCTCAGTGCATGGAAAGATGAATGTAAGGCTGTGAGTGTATTGTTGTGGTCTGCCTCTTGGATAATGCCTACATTGTTGGCGCGTCTACCTCACTGACCAGCCGTTAAAGTCTTATTGTTCACTGCTGTGAAACAGGGGGTTTGTGCCCGTGTGTAGACCAGCTGACTCTGTGCCAGGTGTCATTTTTAAAAATGACACACAGACCGGGTGACTTCAGTGGCTTCAGTGCACACCGAAACAGCAGCTCTGGGTTTCCCCTAACACCTCACTGACCGCTGAGCAGGCACTCAGGGCTCTGCTGTTTACTGGTTGTCATGGCACCCGTGAAGAGCCCTGGATTGCTGGGGTCTCTGAAAGGCTGCTGGAGCTGCAAAGCATGCTGGGAGCACAACTGCTGCAGCTTAAAGTGCTACTGAGAGTTGAAATGTGAAACCCTACACAAACAATCTGATTGAGAATCAATGAAATGTAAATGATGCACAGGCCAGGCAGGACATCATGGTCCATTAATCAAGAGTTATTAGGAACGTCCGCTGCTGAATTGTTTTTGTTAAGTTCCTCACAGAGGAGGAATGTTGCTGTCATTTCTCAGCTGCTGAAGATAAACCACTGACTCATGTTGATTCTAGTTTCTGTTTAACATGATATGATATGGTCATGCTACAGCAGTGTGTACTGTGGGGCGAGACATGGAGTTTCTGTTCGCTGTTAGTCAGAACGTCTTTGAATACAGAGTGAATATGAACTGAACACCAGTTATTTGGTGTTAGAATTGTTTAGCACCAATTCTGCCACACACACAAAAAAAATCTAATAGGATGCTTATATCCTGATATGTGAACTTTTATTTGGTTATGTTGGTGTGTGAACTTCTTTTCAAAATAAATATTGCATTTGAGGGATAGCTGGTGGTGGTGAGATACGCCCAGCTTTATGTTTAGTTGGGCTGTCAGAAGAGACGTTTCCAGGCTTTGACACCGTGTTTGCCTGTACCAGTCATCCAGAACGCACCGTGTGTTTAAAAGAAAATATCTCAGGCTGTCATCCAGGTAGGAGCAGCAGCCTTTCACGCAGGGCGTGTGCTTGTTTTGTAATGCTGCTCACTGCCCATGCAGTTTCAGCCCTCATAACTCTTAGCTGTGAGGTGGAGGGGAAAACAGGAAGGCTTGTATTTGAATATCCCAGCAGGGACTGCCTTAGCCATTAGTAACCACAGTGTGAGTCATTCACATTGAGAAATGAAAACGAGAGTGCACGGCGCACACACCTTGACCCACACTGCAAAGTTCCACTGTACTGCTGGGTGGATGGTGACACTGATGGAGAAGAGAACAGTTAGACATGTTAAAATACACCAGGATTGACAATTCCAATTTGATATTTATATACAAAGTATTAATGTCTTTGATAATATAATCCAAAGCGCCTTTACTCTTTGTCATGAACCTTAAAGGAGACCTCCGCTGTAATGAAACATGATAACGAGGTGTACTTCAGTCCTCACCTCTGTTCGATCCCACATTCTGAAACACAATGCTTTTAGCCGATGCTCCCAACAGCATTGCCTAAAAGCACGATGTCAACTTAGTTTCAAGATGGCGGAGACTGGAGAAATACCTCTGGGGACTGTCTTTATAAAACTATCTGTGCACTGTCAAAGTTCTCTGTGCCTCGTTTAAGTGTGGAGCTACTTTGAGCCTTGTTAATGTTGTAAAATAGAGATTTCTGTGCAGTGCTGGCATTCGTAGCCTGTTAGCATCGGCTAAAAGCTCTGTGTTTTGGAATGCTGGGATGGACAATGGGGAGCTCTTCAACAAGATGTACACACACATTATCATGTTTCATATAGCACCAGAGCTCTCCTTTATTGTGGGTTATTACCACCCCCAAAACAGAACATGCTACTTCTGAGTTCATACCTTTTACTGCAGTGCTAAACTGTGTAAGAGGAGATGATGGACAAGAAAGACTTTGCCCACCAAAATGTTTCAAATGGACTCATTTACATCTTTACTTGACCTGTAAAGACCTGTCTTCATGAGATGCAAATTACATAACAGTCCATAAAATTCTATCATGATAATATTGTTAATGTTGGATTGAGATGAAAGGGTTGAAGCATGAGAGGAATCCTGGCAGGTGTAAAGGATGCCATCTCCCCGAGCAGCACAGGACACATCTTCAGAAGCACAGTGTGTGAAAACAGCATGCTTTAGATGTTAAGTTTGTTCCACAGAGCATGAATTATTCTCTAGGATGCTACAAGTAATGAGTGAGGGAAGTGAGGATTCATGGCACTGGAGGAGGAATGTGTGGAGGAGCAACATATCTCAGGCTTAATAAGAAGGATGGAGGGATGAAAGGGACAGAGAGTAAACACTACTAAAGAGGGAGTAATGTATAAGGCTTTGTTCAGGAAAGGCATGTAATTAGAGATGTGGGGAGACGAGAGGGAGTAGTGTAAGTGCGATCGGAATGCAACAAGAGGTAGAGAGCGAGTGAGGGAGAAAGCCGGATAGTGGGAATAGTATTAGTGAGGGAGGAATGCAGAGTGAGGCCCAAGCTGGGGAGGGTGGGAGAGAAATAAAGAGAGGGAGAGAGATGGAGGAAGAGGAGGGAAAGGGAAGGGAAGGGGGTCATTTTGGGTGGAATGTGGCCAGCTTCTGATCACGTCTGCTGACTAGATTAAACAGGACAGCAGGCCAGACTGGACCCTGGGTCTCCACAGCATGGCTCAATCAGAGAAGGAGAGCAGTGCAGGATGTCAAGGGGAACATGTAAAAGAAGGCCAAAGAACGTTTTGAAATGAGAGAAAGAAACCAAAAAAACTAAAATGCAACTTGATGCATGCTGCGAGAAGATGGAGGGAAGCTTGTTTGGAAGGAAGAGTACGTGGGGCACAGTGGGAGCGCAGACTCTGTGCTGTCAGAGTATCTCAGACGGAAGAAAACAAGGTCTGAAAAATGAAAATGTATGAGAAATTTGAAGGATGGAAAACACAGTTGTCTTCAGAAGCACTGAAGTGAGGAGAAGGGGAGGATGAGGCGTCAGGCACACTGGCTGCCATGACAGTTTGCCTGGCGCCTCATGAAGGAAAGCAGGCTGAAAAGCAGGAGACATGACAGCGTGATGGGGAGAGGGGAACGTGAGGCTTTTGTCTACAATGAGCATTTACTCTCCAAGTTCAAAGAGTCTGCAGGAGTCACAGGTGTTTGGCTGCAGACGTTATGCTCTTTCTGACTCCATCTGTAAATGTAGTAGATGTGGAAGGCTAACCATGTCATCTCATTGTTTACTAGCATAGATTACTGTGTTATAAACCCAGGTTTTACCAGCACAACACTTACACGTGATGTTTGATGATTTAAGTTACAAAAAATCTGGGTTCATTAAACGCATCACCTGTGTTATCTCTTCACTTTGGTTTGTAAGCAGTCAGATGCTGTTCTTTCCTTCAGATTTTTAATTAAAATGCATTCTTTCTGTTCCCTGGGCTCCACACTGCAGTAATATTGATGTGAGGCATGATAACTGATATGCTTATCTGTGAATTTATTACAGAATGTCTTTGCAGCATATTTCCCCTGGCCAGCTGCGCTCCACAGTCAGCAGGCTCCGACATGCAGTTGCTTACCTACTGTCACTGTTTGTGCCTTATTTACTTTTCAGTCTCTTCTATACAGCCGTCACAAAGACTGATAGTACAGGGCTGGTTCACATTTTTAGCATATCTTAAAACAACACATGCCCTTATGTACACTGGAAGGGTTTGAAATAATCAGGACTGCTGCTTAGGCAGATTTCCATGTCGTACTGGCTTTTAAAATGGTAACACTGAGAGGAATAACAGAGAGAAAAACAGCTCATGAGTGAAGGTGATGTGGACAGGAAGCACCGCGGGAACGGAGAGATAAATTGATGGAACTGCATCATACTGCAGTGGCACATGCAGAACTAGTGCTGTACGTCAGTGTAGGCTGGCAGATAAAATGCACGTTAATAAGCTGTACGTATTGTACACTGCATTGTGCGACTGTGTGGATTTTTAGTTGGGGTATTTTTGATGAATGGCTTCTGTCAAAGGGGGTAATAAAGCAGGACTGATGAGTGTGATACAGAATTCATGGCTGAGATTACAGGAGGAGGTCTAGGAGCTAGGCTAATGTTCATGACCAACGTCTTTTGAATAATGGATTTAATAAGTAATTCCTCAAATTGTCAGCTTAATTACACGTTCATGTCTGCACAGTGACTTCCTGTACTCATAGCAGTACAGTGTGCAGCTTCAGTGTTGTGTTCTGCCTCCTCCTTTCTCTTTGACCTCCCTCCTTCCATTTCTCTCTCCTTCTCTTATCAGCAGCATTAAGGCACTTTTATCTCGGCTGTGCCAGGGAGGTATGCTCACCACACCAGGAATAGCAGCCCTCCGGGAATCCACTTCTTTGACAGTATTTTTTTTATCACCTTTTCTTTCTTTTCTTTTTTTTATCTCTCTTTCTCTCTCTCTCTGTCGTCAGCTCTGTTCAGCCCCCCCCCCCCCCCACCCCACCTAACCTCATTTACAAAAGTTCTTACTCACACACTCCCTCACTCCCTCCCTCCCTCCCGCTCTTGTATCGTTCCGTGTCAGGAACATGGTGGCACAGGCTCTGTGGTTAACATCCAGGCTTGTCATCAACAAACCTGACTGTTTCCAGAACACAGCAGCCTTCAACTGCTCGTCTTTCACGTTGTGTTTTTTGTCCTCTGCTCCTCGAGACATGTGTCTGTAAACTGGGAGGAAGAGAAACTGATTTACAACACATTTAATAGAAGAGAAGTGATAGAACACATAGTGACGTAGCTTAATGAAGCACGTTGCTGGAAGGTTTACATTCATCACATACTGAACAGCTACATTAATAATTTAAACGTGGAGGTAAAAGTTATTAGCTGCAGTAGTTGTAGTAATGATAATAGCTGTAGTTAGCGCTGTGTAGCTCCTGCCTGATCTTGTTATGCCACCTAGACACAGTGTCAGGTTTCCCTGACGCAGCACCCGGACAACAAGCACCAGGAAGTAATGGATTGTTGGTGTCATGGTTGTCGCCAGGGATCATCAGCTCTGAGGGAAGCGCCATCGTCTATCCTCATTATTGTAATACGGTGTAATCAGGTATACGCTGAAGAAGTGGCTGTAATATGAGTACATTTCCTGGTGTGCTCTGAGTGCCAGCACATCCCACTTATTCTGCGCCATTAACACGAGTCCAAAGCTGGAGCAGGATGCATCCAGAGTGTGTGAAGAGTAAGGGGGTGAATGTTGTGTTCAAGGAACGCACGCCACTTCACACGGCTTGTTTCCTCTCCTTAGGCAGGGATGTCAGTCCTTTCAGTGTCAGGACGGAGATGCATTAGCTGTTCACCTCGCGTGTGTGTGTGTGTGTGTGCGCTGCATACTACAGAGGGGAGTGACTAAGCATCACTGCGTGTGTCCTCACTTGTGACGATGTGTTGCTGCGTTGTCGTTTTCTCCTCCACTGCCTCGCTTCCTTTAACTCCTCACTGACTCCATTCACAGTGTGGGGAATCAAAGCAGCCACAGCGTAGCTGGAATACCTAATCTGTGCAGGTCTGGGGCTGCTGATTACAGTTTTATTCAGTGTGTGTATCATACCTCAAGTATGACAACAGATAACTTTCACACAGAGCTACTGCAAGAGAGATTACTATAAATGAATAATTATACAGTTACTAACAGAACTGACCCATACATCCTAACCTGAAGTATACCTTCACACATTTGCTCATCTAGGTATGTTAGTTAGTCTTTGTGCTTTGTTCATATAAAAACATGATAATATTGGAATATAAATGTTCATATATGGTATGCAAGCTGCTGTATAGAACCCTGGCAGGGCATGTTCTCGTGGATCTGTACTGATCTGTTCTAAATGGGTCCATAAAAGAGTTTCAGCCACAGCTCACTTCTGTCTCTTTCCCTTCATAGTTCACCTCTGATTGTTAATCATTATCCAGATCAGCTGCATAGCTGCGCACTCTCTGACTGCAGCATGCCACAGTCGAGTGTTTACCAAACACAGAGTGAAATAAAAGTCATGTTGTAAATGTTAATTAAAATGTCGAAAAGGCAAACAGAAAGTCACCTCTGCATTGGCCAAATAAGGCAATGGACACACAAGTGTCATTTAATATCATGTCGGCTGGATTATTATTTTTAGTGTTGCTGTTATTTTCTTGGCCTGTGTATAAATAAAAAAGTGGAAACAAAAGAAGGTCATTGGAACAAATGAGGAACAGTGTCAGTGTGTTTAAATAGAGACCTGCCTATGGCCATGGAAGCCAATTAGACTGAGAGCTTTGCCTAGAATGTAACTATGGCTTTTTTTCCAGGGTATTGGGTTTCTGCTGTTCATTAGGGCTCAGGCATCATCACTAAGCTGTGTGTGTGTGTGTGTGTGTGTGTGTGTGTGTGTGTGTGTGTATAAATTAATGCTTACTTGTGCTTACTTGGCGATCCTGCATATGTTGTTTACAGATGCTTGCAGGACACTGTATAGCATTTGACACTAGAACAGCATCTCTCTGCAGCTGTGTGTGTGTGTGTGTGTGTGTGTGTGTGTCCCTGAGGGATGGTCACATTCTCTCTGCTCAACTGTATTGTCAGGTGTAGCTTTTCATGTGCTGCAGATGGAGGGATGATTTGGATGAAAAGGGTGAATGAGATGTGGATCTTTGCTTCCTCCAATGCATGAATGCACAGCAAGAACAGCTCTAGTGTCTAGAAGGGAAGAAGATGTGTGTGTGTGTGTGTGTGTGTGTGTGTGTGTGTGTGTGTGTGTGTGTGCTTTTGAAGCATCTGCATGGCCTTTTTTAGTGTCAGTGCTTCCCTTTAGAATAGAACAGTAACATGGCTTGGATAATGAGACATTTTCATCTGTTGTTGCCTTACTTCTTGGCTGATGATGTCAGCTCTGGCAAAGATATAAAAAGTGTGTGTATATGCTAAACTTGTGCCTCATGGGAAGTGAAACATGAGACTGTTGCTCTTTCTGGAGACAATCGATCCTTTGTTTTGGTTTTCAGGATGGAGAGGGGAGTGGAGTGGGGGGGGGGGGGGGGGTGCTTACCTGTCAGAACCTGAGAGCCAGAATCTTTATCAGCCACCTGAGTGGATATGTTCCCACATTACTCGCATACTGTACACGCCCTGCCGGTGGAACAAAGCGCAGGCAGCGCCGGGGGAGAGACGTGTTCATCAGTCTAAGATTTATTTATAGAGCGCTTTCATCTACAAACAGAGTTTACAAAGTACTGTCAAAACACGAGGAAAAGGGTGAGAAAGTCTGGGATTAAAAGCAAAGACACTGAAAATAATCTCAGCAATGAAGACTTAGGGCAGTAACAGTATTCACAAATATGTTAATGTTTAGCAGCTTATATTGTACTGGTTAGCTATTAGAGAGCCAAGGTTCAGTTTTTCCCTCAGACCGCCCGGCTTTACTATCAGCCATGCTGGGTTAAAGTCTGTACACTAGTGCAGTGAGAATGCACACACTCCTTTCTCAGAGTGCATACAACCAGTAAAGTAAATACAAGTGCAGGATGTGACTGGTGCAGTTAAAATGTGTTGATAATCTTGGTTCACGTGTGTCGTGTCAAATTGCTCAGAAAGGCGTAGATCAGCCTGTGATGGAGGATGATATCATCTACCGGTTCACACGTACCAAAAAAATACAGTAAAAATAAAATGCAGATGTTCATAACCTCATGTTTATATGGCTCATTTTGCTGCTAATTTTATCCACAGTTTGGCAGCACCTCACCTTTTACTACAAAGCCAACACGTCATATTTACACTTTCTTTATGAGAGAATGCACTTTGCTGTAAATGGACTCTCAGACACATATTTACCTTTGGCGTTATTTGGTTTTATAAAGTTGACTTTTTCCAGTTTTTCTGGTTTCACAGAAACCGGATCGTTAGAGAGTAAACAGCTGATGTTGACAGTCTGAGGTATCAACCATATGCTCATTAAGTCTATAGTACAGCTGCAGCTACATGGCGGTATGAAGTATATGTAGGCTAATTTGTGGAGGGCTGCTTGTCATAGAGCGCTGACCGAGAGCTGGAGTGAGCGCCCAGTTGGCTGCTCGAGCATTTTGCATCAGAACGACCTGAGGGGAGCTGTGGGCATCCACGTCTTTTGTGTGTTCAGCACAGACGCCCTGCAGCGACGCCTCAGGCTGAGAGCGAGGCACTGTTCATTCTCCTAAACTATATGATGCAACAGCATGTCAGCCTGAGCAGCAGTTTGATGTATAATGAGCTCAGCATGATATCAATGGAAAAGTAACTAGCTTTTGTTTTTTTCTCTCCTCTTCCTCTTCTCATCTTTGTCTTCCTCCTCTTTGCTTCTCCTTT
Source organism: Ambassis agassizii (assembly GCA_036025115.1). Taxonomy (NCBI): domain Eukaryota; kingdom Metazoa; phylum Chordata; class Actinopteri; family Ambassidae; genus Ambassis; species Ambassis agassizii. Next base: position 15,639 of record JAVQJX010163643.1, read on the forward strand.
TTTTACTTCCTCTGTCTTTCACTTTGCAGAGGAAGCTGATTACTCGCCATTTGGCACCGACTCGCTGACCAGGAAGAAAAACACAGGGCTTTCGGCGGTGCTTCGGCCTGACACCAACAGGAAGAAACCGCCAGTGATCATCAGCCTCCCTAGAGATTTCCGCCCTGTATCCTCCATCATCGACGTGGACATCCTTCCAGAAACACACCGACGCGTTCGCCTGTACAAGCACGGCCAGGAGAAACCTTTAGGATTCTATATCCGCGACGGCTCCAGCGTACGAGTCACTCAGCAGGGCCTGGAGAAGGTTCCAGCGATCTTCATCTCCCGCATGGTGCCTGGCGGGCTGGCCGAGAGCACCGGCCTTCTGGCGGTCAACGATGAGGTGCTCGAGGTGAACGGCATCGAAGTAGCTGGAAAGTCTCTGGATCAGGTGACGGACATGATGATCGCCAACAGTCATAACCTCATCATCACCGTCAAGCCTGCCAACCAGCGGAACAATGTAGTCCGCAGTGGAGGAGGAGGAGGAGGAGGAGCGGCGTCGGGTAGTTCGGGACGCTCATCGGACAGCGGCGCCAGCTACTATGGTTACCCATCACATGGTGGTGGTAGTGCCGCGGCCTCAATGCCATCGCACATTATCCAGAACTTCCCTGTCGGGGAGCTGGAGAGCGACGAAGACGATGAGGACCTGGTGATCGAGGCAGGAGAAGAGGCCGAACCAATCAGACGTGCCGCTTCTAACTACAGCATGCCCTCGCTGGCTCGCTACGAGCCACACCTCAACCTCCGCACCACTTCTGCCACCTCCGCCCTCTCCATCAACGCCAACGGGACCCTGCCTGCCAGCGGATCACTAAGCAACAGCAATGCCACTTTGACCACGCCGTCCCCAGACAGAGCGATGGACAGGCGAAACCTGGAGGAGGACGGCACAGTTATAACACTGTAGACTGAACACTGGAAACCAGAGACACACACACACACACACACACACAGGGGGAGTGGTGGGGGAGTTACGGACCAGCAAATCAAACACGGGAACATCCAGTTCATCATAATCTGAGAAGCACAAATATGTGTACATATAAATCTCTACATTATTGTACGTACCTAACATTTACATTTACACCCCACGCTTTGTTCCTTTGCATGCCAATGATCACGCATGTGTGCCATAGTGGTGACCCCACCACACACACACACACACACACACACACACACACACACACACACACACACACACACACACACACACACACACCTGTTCTGCTGCCCTTTTCTTCACTAAAAGCACTTGTTTTTAACCCCACATCTCTTGCTATCGCACTGAGCCTCCAATAGAGGGCAGAGAGAAGACGCCTCTCACACTCTTGGGCAGGATTTCAGGAATTTGTGGACCGTCTCTGGTTGTTGTTTGCCTTGTCACCCACACCACAACTCCACAGGCCACTGCAGCACACAGCTGATAAACAGTAATGGTACTGTTCACAGCAGTCAGGAACATGCAATCATTTTTACTTGAGGGTGAACCATCTAAAAAACAAAAGCATCCGAGCCGTTCATGCCGGCTCAGATGCTTTTAACCATTTACCTGCTGTGGTAATGAATGACTGATGATGATGAACGGCTGATCATTTTGATAATTCTTCAGGACACATTGTCCTTTAAAAAGCCCTTTACTATGAAGCCTGTCTTTAATGTGATGTTTTGACTTTCTTTTATTATTAAGAGCTTTCTGTCCTGTTTCAGTTTGACCAGGTGGAAATTGTTGTGCTTTCCTGGCAAAAGGAAAACCTGGAATTCATTTTCTTCATATTGCACTCCTCCTCCTTTTCATGACAAGGGCTATTTCCCCTGCTGCATGTGTACAAATGACGAGAAAACAAATGTGAAAGTGTGATTATTATTCTCTCTCTCTGTTCTCTTTGGACCATGACCCACTTAAGTCTGATCTCTGTATACTCATCACATTTTTAAGTCCATATGAAAAGTGTCCTCTTCAGTATTCTCCTTTTTCTGTATTATTTTCCTATCATAGAATGTAACATCTGAGGCCTGAATGGGACGATAATGGCTGAACTGTTGGCAAACCACAGCAGTGAATGGAAAGGTGTGGTCAGATGGATTAATTGAGTCATAATGAAACGGCTGATTCACTTGGTATATTTGATAAAGGTGAGGCAGCTCCGTCTCCATGTCTCTAACGAACATCATGACAAAAAAAACAGGAAAATCTGAGTTTAAAATCTCGTCTCACCTCCTGCGCTCACACTTGAACAGCTTTTGCACTCAAACGCTCACATAACAGAAGTACTTCTCTGACAGTTTGCTTCCTGCTCATAAGGCAGGTTCATAGCATTTAGTGTATAACAACACATTAACTACTACACACTGCTGCTGCTGCTCTCCACAGTGAGAGCAGATGGTCTGTTATTTCCCTTATTGATTTTCAGCATTTGCTCTCCGGTTTAAAGTGCTAACTCTGACTTTAGGATGGACTTTGCCTCACACACACACACACGGTCATTGTTGATGATGTTAGCTTCATCTCACACTACATTCATACAGATCACGCTAACGTCGCAGCTCTGTTTATTGTCATATGATGCATATTACACAATGAATATCTATGACTGGAACAGCCGCTCTTAAAGATATGAGAGTGGTACACTGTCTTCTTTCATTCCCATCATCAAACACGGTGTGATGAATCAACCTTTACAAATCAGTTAATTTATTTTCTCTAACTTTTACCTTCACAGGACACTGGGATTGTAACTACAGCAACATTTTTTATTTATTCTCTAATCATGACGGCTACATATTTGCTTTCTTATACACATTTTATGACTCTATTTTTTATAACTGATATGTTTATTCGAAAATACTGTTGTTATTTTGGTCATAAATCTCACAGTACCGTAGATTTTATTGCCCAGTAGAGATGATTTCAGTAGGTTGATTTTACTTTTCTGGCTGAAGCAACAGGAGGATCTGTGCAAATACTGTGAAATGTCAGTTTTATTATTGTCTGGGAGAGAAACTTTTATTAGTACAACCTCAAAACAGGCTAAATGTTTCTTTTTTTAAAATGTGATTTTTTTTGCTGGCCAGATAAATCCTATGGTATAGATTTGTAATGAAGATTGTCAGTATTTTCATATCAATATATGATGTACATTTTTATCACGTTAAATAAAAAATGTTTTAAGATTCAACTGGAGATGTATGAATAAATACATGTAGACTGCTGATTGGAGGAGCTGGATAAAATAAACTAATATGTAGCAATATTTTACTGTCTGCTTTCTGTCAGTGTGTGTGTGTGTGTGTGTGTGGAGAAGGGCAGAGAGCTGTTTACTGTATTTTTATAAGATACAACAAAATAAAAACGATCATCTGCAAAATATTTGAACCGTTATTTTTTAATAGTACAAAGACAGCATATAAAATGGGCTTTTTGAAAAATCATTTTCATTTTTGAATTTGTCAAATTTCACAACCGGAAATGACAGTTGTGAAAGTGAATTGTTCATTCAAATGGTGTTTTAGCGCCATCTTCTGGACCGCTCCGGAAGTGTTCGTATTCATTTGGAGTGTTTTCATTTTTACAGTAGTTCCGCAGATGCTCCTTTAAACCCGTGTGCGTGGTTTAAAGCATGTATTCAGTGATGTGAGTGAAGTTTCTAAATGTTTACTTCCGCAGACGGCGCAGGATCACGTGACGTGACGTGACGTGACATCAACATGGCGGCGCTGAGCTGAGGCAGCAGCCCTGCTGGACGGACGCCGATAGCTTAGCTTCTCGTTAGCTTCCCGTGAGCTTCCCACTTCAGGGCCGGGCCGAAGATGGCGGCCTGAGAGAGGAGCCCAAGCAAGACTGAGAGATGCAGCAAGAGTCGCAGCTGAAGAGAGAAAACAGTAAAACCAAAAGCATGTTTCTGTCCAGAGCTCTGGAGAAAATCCTCGCGGATAAGGAGGTGAAGAGGAGCCAGCACAGCCAGCTGCGCACAGCCTGCCAGGTGGCGCTCGGTGAGTGGGTCTGTTTGTGTGTCCGGGCTCCGGGCTCCGGGCTCCGGGCTGCGGGTTTAGCGCTCACTGAAACGGTTCTGTCCCGTCCGGCGCATTGGAGAGGAAAGCAGAACGACGCGTTAGCGAGCGTTAGCTTTAGCAGCTGAATGGCCTTCAGTCGTCAGCTGTTTGACGTTTTCACTCTTTGAGGCGGATTGTTGTCTGTTGGCATCACTAACATGTTTAATATCAATGCAACCATGTTAGCATCCATCACTGTAGCCGCTGTCAGCGGCGGCAGGTAAACAAGTTAACAGGTAACTGTCGTTAGCCAACTAGTGCTAGCTTAGCTAGCTAAACAGACCAATCCCCGTGAGGTACGTAGCACTGACAGGCAGAGAGACACAAACAGAGAGAGACACAAACAGAGAGACAGACAGAGAGAGAGAGAGAGAGAGAGAGACAGACAGACAGACAGAGAGACAAACAGAGAGACAGAGAGAGACAGACAGACAGAGAGACACAAACAGAGAGACAGACAGACAGAGAGACACAAACAGAGACACAGACAGAGAGACAGACAGAGAGACACAGACAGACGCAGACAGAGAGACACAAACAGAGACAGACAGAGAGACAGACAGAGAGACAGGCAGAGAGACACAGACAGACGCAGACAGAGAGACAGACAGAGAGACACAAACAGAGACACAGACAGAGAGACAGACAGAGAGAGAGAGAGAGAGAGAGACAGACAGACAGAGACACAAACAGAGAGACAGAGAGAGACAGACAGACAGAGAGACAC
>JAVQJX010163657.1:0-14425 GCA_036025115.1 Ambassis agassizii
ATATTCAGGGAAGATCTGGAAGAACTGTGTTAAGGCACTAAACAAGCAGGAGGAAAAGGAGAACAATGAGAAGGAAAGAAAGGAGGAGAATTAGTAAGGATCAAACACCATTGTGCTTAATAAGGCTAAAGAAAAGAGTGTTTACCTGTACAGATCTCTGCCAACATCATCCTGATTCTGAGCAAAACCTCCGTCGTCAGTGAAGCTGAATCCTGTTCCAACCTAGAGAAAACAAAATATACCCTTTAATAACACAAAGTGAATGTACGGGGCTCTTTTTCTTTTCTTTTTTTTTGTCAGCGGATAAAATGATAATAAATACATACAGGATTGTCAATGTACAAAACTGAATATCTGTTGGTCCAGGCGTACTCTCTCAAACCCACTGCAAAGACAGAGAAAGGATCACGATGATGCTATTTTAACACAATCTATAAAAAAAACATACATCTGTGACACAGGATAGACCACTTCTTACCGGTCATGTTCTTATACACCACATATGGTCCGTGTTCCACAAACAGCCCGAACATGGAGGTGCCGCCTGGGCCGCCCTGCAGCCACAGCAGGACTGGAGCCGTCTCTCTGTTCGCCTGGCAGGTCAACACAGAGAAGTTAAGACGTGAGCACCACCTAGTGGTGACATGGAGATGAGACGGTAACTAGTTTATCAGGCTAAACCACTCTCTCTTTATGTAACCAGGTCTAATATGATCATTGTTATAATTACACAAAATCTGCTTTGTTACGGACACGAGATTTTCAGTATTTCCTGTATTCAGCGCTGAGTTTGGGGGCTTCTCCGCGCCTCTCTTTTACTGTGGTGACCAATATAAATCAATGGCGACCCCTCCACCTCTCCTCTTAACACTCTTGTGTGAGAGGTGGGCGTCCCATTTCTGTCTTATCTATTCACATTGATTACGGTTGCTTCTGTGTTGGTACACTTACGTGCCTTCAATCACAACGCAGAATCCCACCAGTGACATTGACATATCATTGTATCTCTATATGAATCCCTGTCTGTGCTTTAATGGTGCTCATGTGGTGTTTTACGGCATCGTTCTCCTAAAATGTTTCATCCAAAAACTACACGTGACTCACAGAGCACACATTATATAAGTTCATTGTGTGGCATTGCACTGTACTGCAGCATACTTCCAGGTGAGCTTTCTGGTAAATGATTTCTAGATTTAACAAAACAGCTGTGAAAGTATCACACACTGTGACAAAGACCTGACATGCAGCTGCAGCAAACTCACTACACAAAACACAAACAGCAAACAGGAGTTTATCATTTTGTGTGTGAGCCTACCATGAGCGCAGGGAAGAACCAGAAGAAGAGGTTGCTGTTGTATTTCTTGTTGACTGTCAGATACCCGGCATGACTCTCTACATTGGCTCCTGGCAGCTTTCCTACCAAACTCAGTTTCCTGGCTGGAAGAGGTGAACATGTTGGTGAACGGACAGGCGCATTTACACCAGCTACACAGAAACAATGTGTACTTTGTAGTACAGTTACAGCACTGTGAGTTTGTTTTTACCTTCATCTATGGCACCCTTCTCTAGATAAGGGGTGAGGAAGAGAGGAGAGCCCGGGTCGACTCCATTTGCTGCGCTGACGCGCTGAGATTTCCGACAGAAAAACGACGAGCAGCTCCGTGAGGCTGCAGAGTCCAGACAGGCCCACAGTAAGAGAACACCCAGAGTTTCCCTCAGCATCCTGCCAACATTTACAAAAACACGGATCAAACTACAGCCTCCTTTAACGGATGATGTGTGAAGCTCCAAACGAGCTCAGATTTCAAAACTGAAGCATAACCTCACGCCTCTTTCTGCAGATCGCTTCTTCAGGGACGGGATGAATGTAAATCTGCAGACAGAGTTACAGTCAGGAGAGGAAGTCAGAGAGTGGGAGTCACATGACCAGATCAGTGTGGGTCACATGAGCGGGAGATCACGTGACCAGCAGACAGACAGTCAGACTTTGAACCCTGATTGCGGTCTTGCAGGAAATTTCCGGCTTAGTGTAGTTTGCAACTTATTAAGAAAAATATATCAGTTTTATTATAAAAACACACAAGTATTCATAATAATAGTAATATAATAAGAAGAATAAGCATGCACGGGTAAAATAACTAACATTAAAAATAAAAAATAACAAGATTAATCAAATAAAGTTACAAGTGTAACCTAAACTAAAATAAGGCTATAAATGGACTTATAGGAATAAGATATACAAATAAAGTGTGTGGACACAAAGTAGACCCTGATATGACTCAGCAGAAACAAGTGTGCAAATCCAAGCAATAAATAAACATTATGATTGGTGACGGTTTAACAGCAGAGGGGAAGACGCTGTTCTTGTGGTGTGAGGTTCTGGTCCAAATAGACTGAGGGGAGTGGCTCGAAGAGTCCATGTCCAGGGTGACAGGGGTCAGCGGTGATCCAGAGTCCTGGACATGTACAGGTGTTGGAGAGATGGAAGGATGCATCCGATCAGCAGAGCGCACAACACACTGCAGTCTGTGTTTGTCCCTGCAGTGGCTCCAGTACGGAGGAGGTGAGGATGGACATGATGATGGTTCACCTGGAGTTTCCTCAGCTGCCGAGATGATGAGGAGACTGATGGTCAGCTCCCACATGAGGTCCTGGGTGATGGTGGACCTTAAAAGTAAAAGTGTGTTAGTGGGTCAGTTGCATTACTGACAACTTACTTACTGTATGTTACTGTACACACTGTACATCCAGGCTGTTGTCTGCTGTTATGACCGTGCTTAGAAAGCCACATTTAAAACTGTGGTTTAATGTAGCTGCTATAAGCATATATGTCCACCAGGTGGCGCTAAAAACACAAAGATTCCTGTGGCTTTTTTTTTTTTTTAATCATAACATGACATAACATTACATCTGATGAAAATATGCTCGAATAATGTTTGCAGCCAGCTTTTATGTGCGCATTTTGCGTGTCAGTGTTTTTAAGCGAAAAGTTGCGCCTCTTTAAGATTTTACGCACGGATCTAAAGTCTGTTGTTTTTGGGGTCTCGTCTTTCCACTCTGGGTTGTTTTACATCTGGCTCCAAACTTTCACTTTAAGAAGGCGCGTCTACGCTGCGGTGTAGTGTGTTTATTACAGTCCTTAAAGTGGCACATGGAAACCATTGCTGACTTCTGCATGGCACACGATTTTATACGGACAGATTCCGCCCAATCTTAGGAAGTGTTTAGCCGACACTGATCCTCGGAGCCTGTCCTTATAGTCTGTCCATTGATTTTTTTTAGATTCGTGGCGGGCGGCAGCAGCTTCAGCGTATGCGGCAGCGTGAGCTCCTCACCAGGGCGCACACCGAGCCGAGGGCAGCGGATCAGCTGATACAGACCAGGCGTGTGCTGGACATCAAACGATGCCAGCCCGTCAGAAAGGTTGAAGCTACACAGGGACGTGACTGAAATGGATTCACCGCCGGGAAACAGCTGCTGTGAGCACAGTTTGGATAAACGGGAGTAACCGATCTGTGAAACCGGTTGGGATGGCAGCATCCAGTAACTCCAGCCTCTCAGGTTCATCTGTGTCCTCCGGTAAGAGTTCACATAATAATACAATCATAGTAATGTGTGAAGTTTGATGCTTTCATTTGGCTTCAGTCAAAACTTTTTCATTATTTTGAGCAGGCTTCTGACACATTCACATCCATCTGTGTCACGCGTGTTAATAGTACAACACACACTTCATCAGATTGTCATCTGTTTTAAAGTGGATGCTGCAGCAGTGCTGGGGGTATTAGTGGTTAAGGGAAGCCGTCATGTTGTGAGATGCAGTCAGTATAACGCAGGGTTTGAATGTTATCGTTAGACTGCCAATCATCTCCATAATTCCCTTATTGGCTTTCCACTTGGCTAGCTTTAAGGATTATCTTTGGCTTGGTGTAGTCTACCATTTTCCAAAACGCAGCAGCAGCAGCAGACAGCTTTGTGAAGAAAAAAAAAATCTAATATGTTCTGGTTCAGTGACACAATACACTTCAAACTGCTACAGTGTGCACAAAACTCCAGTCACGCCCCCTCTTTTGGATAAAGGAGGTACAGTTCACCTATGATATGTTTGGTAAGCTGTTGGATTTTTGCAGAATGAGAACAGAAAGTGGGTTAACAGCTGTTTAAATAAGCCCTGAATGAAAGATCAGCAGCAGCTTGTGTCTGTGTTGATAAAGCCTGTTTAGCAGGGTATAAAGTACAAACTCCACAATCAGAGCACCGTTTGGTCTGGAAGTCCCACCAACAACCAGAAGTGTATGTATGTATGTATGTTTGTATGAAAAGTCACATCCAGCCTTTTTAAAATCATAAATGCACAAAAAAAAAGTTTAGCGTAATAGATTAACATGTTTTTTTTTTCTTCTTTTTTGTAGGGGTGTTTGTTTTTACTTTCTTAGTGACTCTGCATCCCAACCGCAGCTACACAGCAGCGTCACATTTCCCAAGTTTCTGCCCAATGGGAGGGACATGCAGTCCTTTCCAAGCTGATATAGCCAGTGGTAACCGCACGCTTCACAAAGCATTATCTCATGTGTGTTACAGAAAGCGGCAGATTTACTGTTTGACCACTGCTGCTTTAAGAGGAAAGTCTTTTCTTTCTGTGGCGTTGGAGGGTTGTCATTACTGTTGGGCTTTCAATATAATTATCAGAGGTTACAAGCTGCACTGCTGCCAGGGATGGAGTGGTTGTCACAAGGGTATTATTATTTTCATGCAGAGCTCCTTTGGCAGCCAGACACAACATTTGAATAATCTTGTCTATGAGGCATATGACTCAAAAAAAAAAAAAAAAAAAAAATCCAGGCTTGATTTCTGCTCCATATTAGGTCATCTGTTCTGGCTGCAAACAAAATGCTCTCAGTGTAGTTACTTCAGCTCCTCCTAATGATAACTCTATCTGCTAATCTTTTCTTTTATTTGAGGTATAGTGTGCAAATAAAGTTCACCGGCTCGTCTGTGTGACGGGTTGTTGTGCTGATCTATGATAGTAGTAAAGGTAATTGATTCGAACATTGATTTGTTTCTGCACTCTGAGACAAAAGAAACAATGAGACACACACAAACAATCCTCCTTTACTGCTCCTTTACTGCCTCTTTATCTGAAAATGTACACTGTATTTTTAGGTCAATTATAGTAATAGACAAGCCAAAATTATTGCAGCATGATTGCAACATACCTCTTACTTTCATTGGAAAGATATTTTCTGGCTGTTTGTGGAGATCAGGGAGATTCCTGCACATTCTTGGCATGGGGAGGACATGGAAGCTTGTTACTGATACCAGCACACCATTTGCCAGGCTGCTCAGGCTTTGAAAAATAAATTGAAGGATAGAGCATGAAAGTATGTCTTCAGCTTCAGGCTTTAAATGACAAAAAAAAACTGGTCAGAGAGGCAGCATTTGTATTACAGAGAGACTGTCTGCTCAACATGTTCCTGGCAGACGCAGCCGTTCACCTCCAGAATCGTTCCATTCCTTCTGTTCGGTGTCCTTTGCCGTGTAAATCATGTGGGACTGGATTTCTGTCATGTACATCGAGTGACTTACAGAAATTACCTGCTAGTGTTCCAGCTCTCATACATCAATGTGTGATTAATAATAACAGCAGAGAGAGTCTGTGCAGCACAGAGGAGGACATGTCAGAATCAGGTTAACAAATGACACTTTCTCTCTGTTCAACATGCACCTACAGCTCCTGTTAACAGCACTCTGTCTCTGAGGGTGTCCAGCCTCGCAGCACACACTGCACACTGCGGCGAGTCTGTCCTCATACCTGTCACATGTTATCTGGTCAGCTTTAAGACAGCAGTGTAGAAAGTGTCGTTTTGGACCAGTGTAATACACAGATGGTCTCCCTGCTGAAGCTCTGCTGCTTCCCACTGACACTGTGTGTGTGTGTGTGTGTGTGTGTGCATAAGAGATCTGTATGTATCTTTTAGTGTCACTTCTGCATGTCTCACTTATATGAGCCTTAAATAGACTTGAGCTACAGTTTATAAAATGGCTCCTTCAAAGCAATAATCTGAATCTTCAACTTAAGTTAATACAGTCACATAAAGAAGACTTCCTTCCAAATCTTGGTAGTAACGGCGGCTCCGTACTGTCCACCCTGCTCATATTTGTCTGTAAGTAAATCATCCAGTAAATACGATGTACCATCAAACTAAAAGCATTCCAGTCGACTGTAAAACACTCAAAAAGGTTTTTGTCATTGTTACTTGTCTTGGATGTTTAAACTGATTGATGTACATCCAGAGTTTGACACTAGAAAGGTTGTTTTCAAATGATTGTGCTGGCACTGAAATATTTCTCCGCGCTCCCCCTCAGATCTGAGTTTGAAGCATGTATCTGCAAGTAGGGTTTGTGAAATCACACAAAACACACCGCAGAGAATGTTTTCTTAAAGGAGGAGACGTTCAAAGCATTTGCGTGTGGCTTCATTTGTATCGATCTTCACACAGGGTTTTTCAGCCTTTACCTAACATATTGAAAGTAGTGAGTGACCCTCAGTGTTGGTGATCTGTGCCAAGAATCACAAGGGTTTGTCCTTCTGTCATGGGCACACCGACATACCAACAGATCCTGGAAACATGGTTCAAACTCAAGATGGCAAATGTGGAGAAAATGCAACACACGAATGTCTGGTAGGACAAAAAAAGTGTAAAGTATTTTATCTGAAAGGTCAAAGGTCAGCTTCACTCATGATGCTGAAACAAAGGGAGACGATCATCATGTTACTTCTGTTTCTTCATCCGTTATTACATTATCATCTATCATGGTGGATGTTTTTCCTACATGCAGTTGATTTGTTTGGCATTATTACAGTAAAATGATAATTTTGCACAGGTCATAAAATGCTTATGTGCTCAACATGCCTCAGCATCGACTGTTGTTGTTTTGTTTTTTGTTTTTTTGCGTCTGCACAGACTGTAGCAGCAGACGTTATCTCAGGGGATAGAAGTCTCAGCTTGATCTTTATTCATCACATATTCTCTTTGTCACCGAAGCAAACACCCGCCGGTAATTATTTTATTGAATGCTTCTGACTGGTGAGTAATGGAGGGCAACGCAATTAATAGCTGTTTCTTGAGGGGAAGAGCCTTCTGGCTGTTCCAGAATTTTAAATTTGCCCTGATCATCAGACAGCACACAAACTCTGAGCTACTTAGAGATTCTTTTTGATGTTCTTTGGATTTCTGTGTGTGTGTGTGTGTAGGAGTGGGTTTGTACACTGTAGCTTCTCGAGTATGCACACGTGTGTATATTTGTGCAAGTGTGTGCCAGTGTTTGCTTAACTGCTCCTTTTCTTTTCTTTTCTTTTTTTTTTTTTGGTAGCTGAAGCTGCTGCGGAATTCCAGACTAAAGCCCCATTCGTCATTAACAAGAATTAGATTGAAAAGAGAATATTTGGCAGGCAACCAGATGAAATCACATTCTTTAAATAAGCCGCAGTGGAATAAATCTTTCTTACTGTTGCCGGTGTGGTACACAGAATGACAAAGCTTCAGCATTGGGACAATACATTATCTGAGGCAGCTTGGCCACACATCAGCAAACGGAGCATGACGGCTACTTACTTCTATTTGAAGGCCGACACTATGGAAGCCTTTACAGACAACATTCATCCTGAAAGAGTCCACTAACATTTGCACCTTTTACATAATTGCACCTGTTTTGATGGGATATGCACCTGTCTTTCCTCTGTAATAAATTAGGATCTGTGCTTTTATGATGAAAAAGCAATGATACGTTTTTTTTTTCTTGATAATGCTGCACCAACCCTCCAGTTAAATTCCTGCTGAGCAGATAAAAAGGAAACGCTCCTACTCCTTCCTGCTCTTCATGAGCTGCCTGTTGAACAGACATGAATAAATCAGCAATATCTAGACTTCAGCTTTAATGTAAATTTGAAGGAATTTAAATGAGGTTTGAGCTTCACATGGTTAAATCGCCTGTGTGCCCACATCCATTCCAACAAGTGCTCACGGGTTCTCATGCCCTCTGAGGTGTGTTTTATTTTCTTCACCTCTGGCCAGAGGGGTGTGGTGTCGATCTGACGATGAGTACAAAGGAATTTTTTACTTGTGCGTGAATCCTCTGAGGAAATATGATTCATTGCTTACACAGTTGACACAGTTTGACATTGGCAATTTGGGTTTAATGAGTGACTACATTTCAGTTTTAGGCTTCTAAAGAAACAGTTTCAAAGTGGCAGCTTTGAAAAACAACCACTGAGCTCCTTCTTCATGTTGGTCTAGATATAGCAGTGTGAGGAGGCCAAATCAGGTGAAGAGGCGGGTGTGGGACGAGTTTGCATTCCTGGATGGCAGCCATCGCTGCTGTGGACTTGTGAGCTGACGAGCTGTCCTAGTGGAAGAGCGCTACACGTGTTCGCTCCCCACGCTGACTCCTCTTGATTTTCTCCTTTAGCTGTCTCATGAGATCAGCGTAGTAGTAGCGGTGTGACCTTTTTCGAGGAAGTACACCAGCAGCGCGGTTCCTGTGTGTCCCAGAAAACCGAGGTCATCCCCTGACCTGCTGACCTCACTGTTTGTTCTTTCATATGTGCTGGAATGGTGGGGCGCAAATCTCAAAAATGACATGTTGGTTTTTGTCCACTTCACATGAGACCTAGATCTCTGAGCATCCAGCAGACTGGCACTATGTCGTTTGGGTGTTGTTGTGCACTAACTGCATGGACGTGGAAGTATTTTGCTCCTCAGCCTCTTTCCCAGCAGCTGTGGGCAAAAACATCAGAAGCAACAAATCAGATGAAAAATCTGTGTCGGCATCATTATTAGTGTATATTAAGAACAACAATATGTTGCGGTAGCGAGTGTCAAGTGTGCGATGTATTATATGACTTGCTTGTGTAGCAGATTTTGCCACATTTTGACTAATTTAGCAACACGATCTGGGAATATTACAAGTCGTTACTTTACTCAGTAAATTATGACTTGCTGAGGGGCATTTACTCCATCACCTCCTCTCCCACTCTTCTCAAGCTAATATAACGGCATACTCCATCACATTCAGTGTGAGTGTTCACATAATCATAACTCAGCCACTACACTGCTGCTGGAGGTTCCAATTGTGTTTGATTGGTGTTTGTACTCACAATAAAGACTGTACCGTTGGTTAATATAGATCGGGTATGCGCCGACACAATGCTTAGCGGATCACGCAGACATCTATATCGATTGTCCTTGAAGCAGATAACCCTGATTAGATGCTGGTGCACCTCGAGAGGCAGCTGCACAGTGTGAAGCCATATGCATAATTATGACAGAGAGATAAACAACAGTGACATAACCACGGTGAAGGGCTCACATTCAACCCACTGGGAGAGAATAGAAATTGAGTTTTTAATGAGAGAAAACAGGTCAGTCTATTATCACTGCTGTGAGTTCAGAACAGAAACCTGCTTTCTTTTTGTGCTTTGCAGACCCTGAGGATTATCAGCCGCCCATATGGAAGTCCTACTGTGAGTAATTAATTCATCTTATACTCTGATTAACAGTGTTTTAACCTGACTTTGGCCTTTAGTGTGCTTCTTTAAATAACTGTGCTTTTATTTGGTGGTCTATAAATTACACCGAGACATTTCCCTTACTTTGAAGAATTAGGTTTCAGTGTACAATTCTACACACATTCACACATGCACAAAATGCAAAGCAGCCGATTCCTGATTGCAGAGTAAAATAGGTTAGCAGCACCCAGGAAAATAAGATTTTCTACCTGCACAGAGGATCAGCTAAAACAGGTTTTTCACAACACCCACCTCATTATACAGTGTTTTTGTCATGTGGGAGGAAATGGTTTAGATTATATGTGCTGCATTTTTTTTTAGCTTTAAAGGCTGCCCTACATTTTGTTTAACCAATTACAATGTATACCTTCTTTTCCACATATCGTGTAATTCCTATAATTAAATGCGTCATCTGTGTCATTTTTCTATTTTTTCTTAAAGTCTCCTGTTTGACTCCTCTGGTCCTTTGCTGTGGTATTTTTAGAGATCTCTGTGTCATACAAATGGTTGATGTCCAGATCATGCTGCTTAGTTTCAGTCAGCTCGACAAAACATGAAAATTCAGTCAGGCTCACACAGTCTTTTCTTTGCTCCAGCACTGCACGTCTGTAATGAGGACACTGTTTTAGTCCACCTTGTTTCTAAACATAAATGAGTGCACGACATTGTTATTCTGTTATTTTAGAGTCTCAGGAGCTGGTCAGCTTTAAAAATGTGAAGGATTAAAAAACTGGATACACACTTAGCTACTGATGTTTTCATCCTGACAGATGAGAAAAAAGAAATGCAGAAGCAGCACAGCGGTGGTGTTTTTGGCTCCACATTTTTTAAGCACTAATTACATGCACTAATTCTTGGAGGCTGCTGAGATGTTTATGGTGATTATTCTTCCTGCCATATTTCCATTTTCACTTTCCTTCACTGATTTACAACAAAATTTCCCAGTAACTGCATCCAATACAAGCCTGCTAAGGTTGTGCACTTTTGGATGCAGACAGTGTCTGAGACATAAAAATACTAAACTCACTAGACGGTGAAAAAACAACAACACCTATGTCAGACTTGGTGCTGCCAATAACATCAGCTGCTGCTGAGATAGTATAGACTACTGTTCAGCCTTTGGAAGTCGTTAATGTGTAACCAGGTATATCATCAGGTCAGTAATGTTATGGTAGTGTTTGTCTTGGTTTATACAAACAGGAAGGCCAGCCACCCATACTGTCCATACAGATGTGTAACTTCCTGAGTTTTATTTGCATAGTAGTACATGTTATGTAAAGGGATGTTAATTCACACAAATTGGTTTCAAATAAATGGCTCCTGTCATGTAAAGCACTCACTGCTAATAGCTCATTTTGTTGCTACCTTCTTTCCTCTGCACTCAGACAAGAGGCCAGAAGCAACGCTGGAGTCTATTAAGTGTTAATATATAGTTTAATATCCTGTCATGTCCAGTGTGTAAATGCTGCATTACATACTTCTCTTAAATAATCACTAACCATTTTTTTTATTCTTTAGGCTGGAAGTCAGTAATACACATGAAATGAATGTGCATTTGTTTGTAACAGTGTACCAGCTACAGCAGGAAGCCCCAAGACCAAAGAGGATCACATGTCCTCACGAGGTCAGTGCATCCATCAGTCTTTATGAATACTGTATGCTCTCTATAAGGCCAACATGAGTATGTTTAATTAACAATTTACTCTATATGTCTGATAAGCCAGCAATGCATGTCAGCTGTGGTTGTGTCCATGAATGGTATATGTCACTATAAAATCTATGATTACAGCAAACTTAAAGCACCTGCTTTCATTCACCAGCTACAGCCATACAATGGTGGGGTTTAACATGGAAAACAGTCACTAATGTCTGAGCCTGGCAGCAGGAAGTCACACCAATCACAAATCTGTAGGGAGTGACTTGACATTTGTCGCCTCCTCCAACAACATAAGGTAGAATAGTGACATGCAAAGACCAGTGACACTTTTAAATGGCGGTCAGCGTAGACCTCATTCGTTTTACTGTGTTAATAAAGTGGATGGAGTTACTGAGCATTCTGTCATTTTTCTATTGCACAGCCCCTAGCAGAGATGAAGCGTGTCTCATTCTGTTTTCAGTCTTGCCACACTTTGATGAGCAAAGTAAAAGCTGTGGGCTGGTTATGTGAGATTAGTGGCTGTCTGGTAATTCAGTACAAAATGATGTTTGACATATTACCAAACCCATTATGATTGTCATTGTGAAGAGAGATATAATGATAGTGACATTTAAAAAAAAACGTGTGTGTGTGCACCTTATGTTTGAACAGAATATGTCTGACTATTAAATTTTTTTTCTTCGTGTGTAAGATTTATAATGTAGACATATTACATGCCGCGTGTGAAATCCTAACATGATCAATATTAATTTTTTGCAGCTGGCCACATTAGCAGCTGTTTTACTGCACTGCCTCTAATTCATCTGCACACTCTGTGATTTGGCTTTATGGTTTAGTAGCTGTGAATAGACGCAGGGGCACAGATGGAGATAATCTGTCCTGTGGTTTAGAGTCCTTTATCTTTTGCACAGGCTGTAAGAACAATTTGCCATTTAATGGAGCTTTCCTATCATATTGCTGCAGCCAATATTTCTTTTTCTGCTTTACAGATGGTGAACAGACCCAAGTACTATGGCAGAGAGTGAGTACTTTTCTTTTTTTATGTGCTCTTTCCACTATTTCTGTGCAGAAAATGTCACGTGTAATGTGTTTTATATGAATGTGCTTTGACATGGTGCTTGAAATAACAGTCTGAGTGTGATTTTTGTATCGAACAGATTTTATGGCATCGTCTCTCGAGAACATGCAGATGAGCTGCTGGCAGGAGCAGAGGGTGCTTACCTCATCAGGGAGAGCCAAAGACAGCCAGGGACGCACACCTTGGCCTTAAGGTACCAACACTCTCTAATATGCAGCATAAACCTTCTGAAAGGTCACTTAGCCTGTCTCTCCTCACCACACACCCTCCAACAGGTTTGGACACCAGACCCTCAACTACAGATTGTTTTATGATGGGAAGCACTTTGTCGGGGAGAAGAGGTTCGAGTCGGTGCATGACCTCGTGACGGACGCCCTCATCACGCTTTACATCGAAACCAAGGCAGCGGAGTACATCGCTAAAATGACCACTAATCCCATCTATGAGCATCTCGGTTATACGTCCCTGCTAAAGGACAAAATGGTGCACAGACTGAGCCGTGGACGCACAGAGCCACGCAGGGTCACCTTCCAGAGAGATGAAAAGGTGGGTCATAAGACCACACATTGCATGTTACACTGTCACACACACTTAATAACAAACCCATAAAAAGAGGTTGCAGTAATAAGGAGTCCTGTAACAGATGGTGCAGCCCCCCCCCCTCCCCCACAGAGTCCTGATCTTCACTTCATGGAGTCAGCCCATGATGAGACGGAATATATTCAGACAGCTTAAATCCACAGAAGGCCTGCACATCTTTAATCTTTACCTCCCATCAACACCTGTGTGCTAGTGAAAAATACACCGGTGCAGTTTCAGAGGCTAAGCTTGGTAATGACCAATCACATATGCTGATTTTACTTTAGACCATTTAAAATTCAAAGTATAAACATGACATGTTGATTCTTGGCCAGGACTCGCGACTTCCTTGAGTTTTGTTTTCACCGTGAGGTTTCTAGGCAACGCAATCTCCTTACTGAAATTGTATTCTGTTGATCGGGCAGCTGTTTAAATGTTTACCTTTGGCTCAGGTAAAATTGTGATGGACTGTTTTAAAAGCTTTAATATGATTTGGTGTCTTAATTAATTTAACTCAATTAACATGTCCGAATATGTGAATCAGTACTTGAGTGCTTCCACACTACTTAAAGATTCCAGTACACATACAGTAGAGTGTCTGTGAGAGGACACTTTGTCCTGCGAGTGAGATGTACATTATCCCCTGTAGCCCCTGGGTGTGTTCACTGCTGCTATGCTTCATTGCCTTCACTGAAAGGTAATGATGACCAAGGGGACTGGGACTTTGCTCGGCCTGCCATCCGTATCAGACACACTGATCTTGGGTGAGACACATTTCACGTCGTAATCATTGGCGCTCTCAAGCTGCCGTCAGATTAAAGTCTGTGAATGATTTATCAATGAAGAACAAGGGGATGTCTGTTTTCTTGTGGGGGAAAAAAAAATCCAAAGTGTCCCACCACTAGGTGGCACTCTCATCTTGCTTCCTCATGTCTTTCTGAAGTGAGGATGATGGTCAGGGCTCTTATATTATTAACACATACTGCTGCTTTCTTGGTCTTTTTTGTTTGCTTCTGAGGTTTTATGAGCACAAATCCTTCATGTATGCCTCAGCTTGGATTTATTGCTTTTGGGGATTCTTTCAAGGAGTCTTCAAAATGTCACAGCCTATAGTTTGTCAGCCGGTGACAGTCACTGACAGACAGATGACAGCGCTGTCAGCAGGAGCATCATTTGCAGTATTAATACCATCAGTCTTCTGTTTGGTCCGTGTAACCCGAGATGCTAGTGCAAGCATGTTTGACCTAAAGGTTACTGGTCAGTCAGTAGTTCCTGTTGTGACCTGTTGTGGTTTGAAATAAACCTAAATGTTAAGCCTCTGGAACAAGGTGTGGCCCTCAGAGAAGCCCTGTACGACATGCAGACTAACTCAATACACAGAGCTTCATTAAACAATGTCTCTGTGTTTGATTTGATGTTTAAAACTATAAACTGCTCTTTCCAATAACCTCCTTTGGGCAAATAAATCTGGAGCATTTCTCCAGCTAAATGTCAGATTGTCGTTTATCCTGGTGCTTTGTTTTTTTTTTTTTTTTTTTTTTAAGCC
>JAVQJX010163761.1:0-13838 GCA_036025115.1 Ambassis agassizii
TGAATGTCTCTCTGATTTATTTTTATATACAATATAAGGGCTGCAATGTTAAAAAAAAAAGTGGCAACATACACTTCTAGGTTGATCCACCTACAGGCAAAGAGGGCAGTGACAGAAGCTTATGAACAACCTGTCACTCAAACCTGTCACGTCACTATAAAAAATAGTTCCCTGAACTGCTTCACCTCTGCTCCTATAAAGGAGCAGGTATCCATCCACAAACTTCCACCTGGGGGATCAAAAGGTTCATACAAAAATTCCTGTCAGTCTTTTTTGACAGCAATAATAACATTAGGTATTACAGTATTGGTGATTTTGTTTTAGTCATGTGAAGGTGAGCGCTTACTTCCACAGCAAACACCCCACCGTGCAGAGGCTGCTTTTGTATTGTTCTGACCTGCTGTCACGGATCAAATCCAGCTGAATAGAAGTAAACCTGTGGGACATCCTAGAGGCTTAGTGTGTAAGACAACATCTCTTGCAGTTGTTCTTCCACTTATTTCCAAAACTTTCCATCCCTCCTTTATTATTCTCTCATTTGATCTATTAAAGGGAATACTTTCTGTCTTTAGATACAAAATATAAATAAAATCTTCTCTTGTCTCGCATCATTTGTCAAAGTCAGAACCATTAGGAAAAAACAAAGACATTTTACTGAGACTACAGATCCTGTTTTTGCTCTGGATCACCTGCACTCCACTCAGCCTCTTGACCAAATCACACACGGCAATGCCGGTAAGACACGATGCTTTAGATTTGCAGTGATGAGAGCTCAGTCATGCATGAGTGTCCTCTGTGCCTTTTTCACATCCGAAGTGCTGCCTTTCTCCGATGACTCTTGCCAGTTTGGCTCATTTTGCAGTGTGTTTTGCATGTGTGTGTGTGTGTGTGTGTGTGTGTGTGTGTGTGTGTGTGTGTGTGTGTGTGTGTGTGTGTGTGTGTTTGTGTGTGTGTCTGTGCCGGCGTAGCTCTAAAGTGAAGTGAAACCGACTGTGAAGAGATGAATGAGGATGCCAGGAAAGTGTGTTGGAATTTGTCTGTGTGGTGTTTTGATGAGATACATGTGCTTGTATAGAGCAGAGTCCTACACACATGATGAGATACTCACCATGATTACATACTGTATGTACAGCCTATTGCTAGACAAGCATCCTTCTGGTCAAATAGACATTTCTAGGCTGAAGAAATAACATTTGTATAAAAGTATTGAGGTACCTTCCTGTGTTATTTATATAATAATTTTGTTGTGACTTCTTGTCTCCCCTCTTTTGACTTTGAACATGTCTCCTTAGTTTGCTCCCTTTTGGACTTTTTGTATTGATTCTTCTTTGCTATTGTGGTAGCCACACTGACTAACTGCCTAATATACATTTAGTTTGAAATAAACTTTTGAATTGGGACTTTAATAGTGAATCATAATCCTAATGTTTACACGTACAGTCTGGAAGGCCTCCATGATGACTGTGGGTGGCCGTGGTCAGTGGTAGAGTGGGTTGTCCAACCGGAAGCTTGGTGGTTCGAATCCTGCTCCTCCCTAGTCACGGTTGTTGTATCCTTGGGCAAGACGCTTCACTCACATTGCCTCCAGTGCACTCACTGGTGTATGGATGTGTACAAATGTATTTGGTCGGAGAGGCCGTAGGCACACATTGGTCTGTCTCCCCAAGGGGAGAAGTGGCTACATGTGTAGTTTACCACCACCATGTGTGAACGTGGTGTGAATGACTAATGCATATACTTAATGTAAAGTGCTTTGGGTGCCTAGAAGAGTGCTATATAAGATCAATTATTAGAATTATTAGAAATATTATTAATCATCAACACGTGTCATCTATCCCTCACATTTAGTTCAAAGTTTCACCCCTATAACATTACAAAGATCAGGAGCATCCTGTCTTAGATTGATGCTGAAAAACTTGTCCATGTGTTTGTACATACAAAGTTCTTCATGGCCAAACTCTATTATACATCTGGGATCTAATAATAGCCTTTTATATTCTCAATAGAACACTCAGATCTCAGAGTCCACGTATCCCACAAATCATAAAAGTAGAACAAGAGGACCAGCTTCCATTTTGGGTTCTGTGGCTGCAGCCCTTTAGCCTTCATCGTGTATGCTGCTATAGGCTTACACTGCTGGAAATTTAGCTGACAGGTCATATTGAAGGAACAAAAGCCACAGACCTAAATTCATCCTGACTGGACATAAATGCTTCTGTACACACACTATGAATTGAGTGTAAAAAAAAAACTGCTGTAGGAATGAGTGAGAATGATTTATTGCCTGCTGTTCATGTTCATGTTTTCCAAAAGGAAGCTGAAGCCTTGTGTTAATTGGAGCTCAGTGGGATCACGTAGCAGAAAATGATAACCATTTGAAGATATATACAGTAGGATCCAAAGTATAAAGCCCTCCCCACAGAGGCGCAAATGGGGATTCAGAGGAATTCAAATCAAAACCGAACTGTTTGGCCAAATGGCCGACGAACCGCAAGAAAAAGACAAAAACAGATTTTACTGGGATAAAAACAAATAAATAAATAAATAAATGACGTGTGAGAAGATTAGAGAGGACAATTAGCGTTGAAATGGTGCTTTTATTCAGTGACATTAAGCAACAACAAAGAAGTCTTGTGGCTGTTTATTTAGCATAATAAAGGCTACGCAGAGTGAGCCAAATAATGTGGGATGGTCAGACAAAAGCAGTCCATCAAAACTCATTAGAATGAGCTGCATTAAGAATGCTTAGTTGTGTTGTTGGAGGATGTTGTAAATCTGAAATGTTTACTTTCATAACGTGTATTAATTTTTAATAATGGAGTCATTCCAATGGCTATAAAAAGGCACAATCTGTACGAAAAGCACCAGCTGTAAACAGATACAAGAGGTCAGGAGGCTAATGTCAGCCATAGGTGTATAGGGTTGACACAGTAAGTCTTGTCAAAGAGGATAAACGCTGATCTGAGTCCTCTGACAATCCCTCTTTGTCTGGGAGAAAAGCGGAGGTCTCATGAAAACTTTATTATTTATCTTCTGCCTCCTGCCTAAAACGAGGAGAGAAGAAAAGATTGAGCAACAAAAAAGAAAGAAAGAGAGGCCAAACCGCCGCAATAAAAGTGATGTATGAGACGTCAGCCTGTGATTGGCTCAATACATCACCCTCAAAACATGTCTGCGCTCATGCACGCACGCACGCTCAAGTCCCGTCTGCCTGTAGGCTAATAGATGCGAGATAAAATAAGAACTTTGCAAATATGGGATAGAGCAATCCTTTATTGGGCTCCACCTGAACACACACACTGACGGAACTGTTCTAAAGCTGGAAGTGGAGGAGCATAAGTAGCTGGTGACTAACTGCTCTGATTGATGTGTCTATTAGTGTTCACCAATGCTTGATGCTTCCAAAGACACTTATGAACCTCTCAGAGGTTTCAAATCAGCACCGTGTGTGACCTCACTGCTGAGGAACAAGATGAATCCATCCTCTGTTCCTTTTATTTTATCATTGTACGAGCATCCTCTCACTGAAATGGGTGCCCTTCCCAGCATGTTCCACTGAGACGTAAAGTAATGAAGCAGAACTACTTCACTATTGTATTTAGCAGGCTACAACAAATACTTATCTATACATTTTTTCTCCTACTTCTAATTTTACTTCACTACATGCAGTATTTTCAATGACTTGAATAGGCTACCCTTACTCAGATACATTTTTATGAGCACGGACGTTACCAATTACTTTAATACTATTTTAATGTAACATTTCAACCTTCTGGCTTTAGGAAAGCTGATGCTAAGGCAAAGGTTGAGGCTAAGGCTGGGTTCATAGTCAACGCGTGTGACGCGCCCGACGCATTTCCTTTCATAGTCAAAACAGTGACCGCAGGCAATCCAGGCAACGCGTTAAATGCAATGCATCGCTAGCACAATAGGGGGCACCAGCGTCGTGTGCATTCCGGGTTCAAACCGGGTGATATTCCGATCTGAATGGTAACTGCAGAGGAGTTTGTTTTGTTGTTATTTTTAAAACATGAGCTGTAGCAGAGATTAGGATAAAGCATCACAGTCTGTTGTTCTGCTGCAGCTCCTCGCCCGCCACATTTCATCTTCTTCTTCTCTAAATATAACAACATGTTGTACTAAATGACATCGCTTGCATTATTGCCCCCATCGGCGACGCTTTGTATTACACGCGTCGACAAAAAAATGGACTACACATTTTGAGACGCAAGCACGCATCATGGCGGCCAATGCGTCGCGACACTTAGCAATGCTTTCGCGTTAGCGTGCCCTTGCGTTGACTATGAAGCGGCCCTTAGTCACATCATAGATAAATATAGTTAAGTCAAATGAAATTCAGCCCTCATACAGTTGACATGAATGGTGAACCACTAAGAACAAGCTATGCAGTGGACCTTTTCACATGGAGGTTTATAGTGACTGACTCGTTTTTGGAGCTAGCCCTTCAGTGGTCATAAGAGGAGCTGCAGTTTTTGCCACTTTTAACAACTGTTGCCTTTATTTCTGTGCCAAATAATTGCAACCCAACCCACAAGTTTTTAGCAGGCTCCCCCACACCACCACTCTACATTGCTGACACCTGTGTCTGCGTTCAGTTGTATTCACTTCCTAAGCAGTGGGGTAGAATCTGTCATGTTGCTCAGGAGGACTTCCCAGAGGGAAGCAGATGTTCTTTCATCAAGCTCTCCAGCAGAGTCGAGGAAAGGAAAGGAAGAGGAGGAGGGTGGAGAGAGAGAGAGAGAGAGAGAAACATAAAGAGTACAACACAGAAGGAAGGAAACGAGGCAGACGTGGAGGAAAATTAGATGGATGTGGAGAAGAGGAGTGTCTCTCTCTCTCTCTGTCTCTCTTGGGCCTCACGCCAGTCACTCCCATAATGGTTTTCCTGCAATATGTATGTATTAGCAAATGCTAATGACCAAAGCTGTGGCTTCTCATCACATTTGAAATGCTTCCTGCTTGTCTGTTACTCTGTCTTCTGCCTCGGGACTGAACTCCTGTATTTCAAAGCCCTTGCCCTAACAAACAACTGTGGCGCTTCGTGAAGAAGTTTCATTCAAATCGGGCATCTCTGAGTGTTTTTCTGTTTAATTATTTACAACCATTTGCCTTCTTATTTGAATTGCAGATCGGGTTCACTCTGTGTGTGCACATGTTTTTTTTTTGTGGTCTCTGCTATCCTCTCCTTCCCTTCATCCATTTCGCCTCGTAGCTGACACAACAGGTGCTGCGTTAAAAAAGAAAAAAAAAGCTGGTTTAATGAGAAGATCAGTAAATCATATGTTTACAGAAAAGCCCCTTGTGACAGAACTGTTCAGAGAGGCTCACTTTGCTGTTTCCAAAGCCAAGTAAACAGACTGCCTGGGCAACATGTGTCCTATTAATTCTGTCCATGAGGGTTCATAGACTGCTGCTGCTGTTGCTGCTGCAGAGGAGGAGGCATAGTCACCATTATAGGACACGCATGATTCATCTCTGCTTGGTGCTGCTGCACACCCTCAACGGCACACATGACATGAATACGCATACAGTATACGGTCATGGGAGGAAAAAAATGCAGTGTTTAAAAAGGCTGCATCATTTCAAACATCTGCTTTATACCATGTTATCCCGCTGCTGAGTCAGTAAAACAAGAATGATGCAGACAGTTTAATTTATATACCAATAAATAGTGTGTTTGTACTTAATTGACCACAAGTTACTCTTTAACAGTCTGACACTTCCATCCCATCCTCATCAGAAATATGTCAAGTGGGGTCGATTTTTTCCGGCTTTTGAAACGTAAACAGTCAGTGTCTTTCTAAAGCCACACCTCTACGTGGTCGTGGGGGCGGACACTTGTCCCGACTGTGTCTGAAAAAGTGAGCCATTTTGTAAAATGTGTCTGAATTTATCTGTTTACCAACAGCTTCCCCTGTTTTTAATGCCTAAAGTCAACCAATTGATTTTATGCTAAAGGCAGCAGCAGATTAGTTCAAGCTTAAAAGTGAACCGCTCAAAAGCCAAACTAAATGAAGCAGAAACCACTGGGACTTGAACTCTGGTATTTTTGGTGAAAGATGCTTGTTTAACTGCCTACACCCTCCCTCCATTTGGTCCTTATTTGTCTCCTGGTGACATGACGCCAAAATACATTCATATGTGTTGTTATTTAAAACCTAACCATCAGCCGTATCCAGCAGGCAATTAGAGTTTTCTTATGAGGACATGTTGGAAAATTTTTATGATCACTGTATGTTGTCTGATCATCCGCGTGGATGTTTGTGTGACCTTTGATCACCAGTTTCTAATCCACTTTATGTGAGCATGTGTGTCACATTCCACTGCGCTCATGAGAACAGGACAACACAAAATGCTTCTGGGTGTTGTTGCTGTTTAAGACACAAACAGCAGGACAGAGAGGATGGAAGTGTTCAGAGACCAGAAACAAATCTGTGGTGTAATTATTTAACTTAAAAGTAGGTTTCATGCCTGAGTACATCTGAGGAGTAAACACGGAGTGAATGACAGCTCGCACTGACTTACAGATGCTAACAGTTGTGACATGTTGTTATGACTTAGTGACTCTATGCTGTCAACACATTTTAATTTCAGTCCATCAATCTTTAATGGTCATTCCAGTCAATAAGAAGTGTTTAAGGAAACAAACAGAATTTAAAGTACTCAGGATGAATCATCTTTTCTCTAACAAACCTATTACACATTTTTCGGAGTTGTGCTTGTTGTGTTCACTTCATTTAATCCTAACAGCCCCTTTTTCCTCCACAAATGTCTTTTTTGTACATTTTTTTTGTAAATGGACAGATTTATGTGGATGAAGTAAAAGCTTCATCTGCGCCTGCTGTGAATGTAAAAATATTCACGTCCCTTTTTTAAATTTCAGAGAGAAATTCATGTTTTTTGTTGTATTTTGTGTCATCCAGCAGCACAGAGAATTAACATGTTGCCTCTCAGATGAGACACATTTCATGTTCAGCTTCAGTGTGTGCACACTCGAGAGCTGCAAATGCACAAATTGTGTTTACACAAATCAACAAAATGAAAGAGAAACACCGCAATGAAACACAACTTTTATGGAGATTCTTTTTCCCTAATGAGCACAAATAAATGCACATCTGAGGTCTCCTCCTCCACTGTTAATTGTTTTTTTTTTCTGCAGTAAGCTTCATTTTCTTCTTTACAAATGACAACAATGGTCTGAGGAACAATTCGGCTGTGGTGTTATATAAGGATCCCGCATGGACGCTTAATGTAGTTAGCACTAGGTGTATGTGAGCGTGAATATGCATGACTGTGCGGCTGTGCTTTGACCAATCAAACACATTAAATAATTCATCGGTATCACACATGCAGGCGCTCTAATGTTCACAATAAGTAGAGTGTTGATGGTGTACGAGCTACCTGCTAAATTGTGTTTGGACTGTTTCCAGTTAAAGCGAACTGTTCTGAACAGCAGGTCTTAAAGCAGCGGTGTGTAGGGAGTGAAGGGATCTATTAGCAGAAATTGAATAGTGTGTATAATTATGTGTTTGTTATTTCAGACTATAATCACCGGTAGCTACAGGTTGTTGAGTTTTAATTTTATTTTGTTTAAACTGTTGTGAAGGCCCTCTACAGGTTGCACAGGTTTCACTAAATCAGATAACACATCCAATAAGAAGAGAAAAATACTTTAATAGCATGAATTAAAGTAGATCTTATCTATGTGCCCTCTAGTGGCCATAGAAGTTTTAATACAAGGGGACGTACAGTAGCCATGACAACACTCCACTATTGTGACCTGGATCCTCCTCTTTTATTACCTACGATTTTTGATGATGGTTCGACCAACATGTCCAACCCGTTAGCATCCTGCTACAACACTTTTGTCCATGTTTGAGTTGTGATGAGAGCATGTCTGCTGACTTGCTAAGAACCTGTCTGTTGTGCTTCAGTTAAATGATTTTGATCAAATGAAGTCAGTTTGTGATAGATTAATGGGTCCAATCATCCACTTGGGGCACCATAATGGCAGCAGTGCCATTTATTGTGAAAGATACTGTATGATTCACGTCCTTCTAAAATAAATTAAATCACATATTTTCTGATATAAATGCATTTTCCTTACTGTACCCCAACCCTTAAAGAAAGAATTGTACAGTTTGTGGAAAATAATTTGTCTGCCAGTTCTCCCTGGGATTTCACTCCAATGCTGTTTTCCCTCTTACTGTTAATATTATTCATAACTTCAGATTTATCAACACTCAGATTAATTGAATTTATTTACTCGGTACGGTGTACTATATATGATGATGTGTGCAAAAGAACTGCTGGGGACTTTATGAACAAGGATTATAGATGCTTCAAAAAAAAAAAAACATACAAAAGCTTTTATTCAATTTTAGATATTTCAATACAGCAAAATATCTTGGTTACACCTACAGTCTGTCCTGATGCTTACATTGGCGGTTAATCCCGGCCTGTGTTGTAATTCCCCTGCAGCTTGTATGTTCTACATCCTCGTTCCCTGAAGGCTTGTGTTGCTTTGCTGAATGTGCTAAATTCAGTCAGTTCAGAAGCTGCAGACAAAACAATATCCCAAAACACATAATTCTCTTGCCTGTTTGTGTTGCTATGTGCTGGTTCCTGCATGAAAGGGACAGTTAGCATCTCCTAAGAAAATGTGTTGTTCAAAGAAAAAGGATGCATGGATATAACACTGGAGCAGAAAACTGAAAAACAGCCCAAGGCTACATGTTTGTTTGCTCCCTTTGCAACTCTTCTGTGTGTGTGTGTTTTGCTCACGTGGGTTTACCAGTATGTACATTTTTTTCCTCTTATCCCCCTCCTGTGCATGTTTGTGTGTACAAACTTGTGCTATAATCTCATTTCATTGACACTGCTGTGTTACCTGCTGGATTTTAATGTGGGATGATCTTTTTCTGCCCCTCAGCTCAAGGTGCAGCCAGAGATATCCCACACGCTTCAAAAACACCCCCTGTGACGAGCTGAAAGATCAGCAGGAAGGCACGCTTGATTACCTAGCAAGTGTTCACAAAGGTAATTTTCCTCCTGTATTTATTTATGTTTCATTTAGTTTATGAACAGAAGCAAAGGAGACACACAGGGTTTAGCAAATGCATTTAATGTGAATATTTTTTTCTTGGGATGCTGTTGCCAGTTCAGACTCTGACTGGAAGCAGGATAAAGGATATGAAAGAACCTATGTGGGAGATTTTATTCACCCTTTAACACTACAGAGACATACATTTGCAAAAATAGGGTTTTGATTAAGCTGTGTTCTGTGCTCCACATTTAGGAAGCAGATACACATTTAAACCACAGTGTTAAATTACACGTTTAAAGTAATTAGTTTTCACATATGAACACATGTAAATATAAATATGTTAGCACAAGTAATTTATTTGTTAACAACAGATTTGCTCATACATGCAGATTAATTAACAGAAGATCAGACCCTAAGATAGAAATAGAAATCTGGAATCCATGTTATGATGTGCAGCTTTACACACAAAATAAACACATTTACAAAAACAGCTGAAGTAAACATTAGACTAAATTTAAATTGTATTAAGGTTTAAAAGGCTGCTTGGCCAGACTGAGAGTCAAAGTTGCAGTTCCTCTAATGGCCACTTGATGGCGGCTACAAAAGTGAGTCAATACTATGTTAAATACCTAGCACAATGTTAATAGGGGAAATAAGGGGAAGCATTATGTATGGATGTGTGGCCCAAAATCCACTGCACCTAAACTGGACCTGGTTTAGTACTGACTCTATGGGGGGTCAATGAAGGTTTCACAAACCAGAAACTGTGTTTTTAAGAATCTTTAGCCTCTCCAGTATTGTGTAGTATCGTCTCTGCACAGTAGTTTTTGAGCAGCTCCTGGACTAATTTGGACATTATCCATCTTATGTCCTGAAACTTTCTTTATTCTGTAGTACAGGGGAATGGGCGTCGGGAGGCTATCCCAGCTAACTACAACTGGGGAATCAGGGTAGACTTTGATTTAGGCATTGTCATAGTGAGGGATACATACTTTAACGGGGGACGTGATACCCAACACAGCAGTTTAATGTTTAATCAGAGTAATACAGAGAGCCGTCATACCTGCATGTTACTGTACGTTAATGCTTATGTGATGCACAACAGCAGAGAGAGAGCCGGGACAAGACTGAAGTCAATAAAGTCATCAGTGAGAGCGCAGTGTCAAATCCTCAGTAATGATTATTGAAAAGTGGCCGTGGTGATAATCCGTTGTGATTAGAAGAGAAACAGATTCGGAGCAGCTGAAGCAGGAACCTCTGCTGTCATTAATCTGTTTTTTCTTCTCCTCCCCACTGCTCTTTGCGCCATTTTTAATAACAAACTATTGACCGGTTTGCACCTAATTGTAATTTATCATGATTATAACAATTTAGCAGAATAGCACAACTTCATGAATAGCACCACAGAAATCAATAGCTCATCCAGTTTAGTGTATTTGTGTGGAAATCAGGGCTAATGGTACCTTGTAGGGTCAGCTGCTTTTGTTACGGCGCTGATTCTGTGTCCTCTACAGAGGACTTCTTTCTCCTTACTTTATGTATCAAATTCCATGAGAATATCCTCATATTTTAGTTGTATAGATCCCACAATTCTTATCTGTGTTTTCTAACAAAAACACGGTTTTTGGTGTGTTCTCCACCTGATATTTTTTGTGTCCATGCTTTTGTCCTGGCAGATAGATGATGTGGTTCCACCCTGTGTATGGTGCCACCGTGTTGGCGCCATTTTGGTGCCCCTCTCTCAACTTTTAGCGTAGCTTGACTGCTCCATTGGCATTACATTACTTCATTCTTCCTCCTCTAGTGTGTTAAGACCTACCTAACTTAAAGTAATCATTTGAGGAGTAGTTATGTTTTTAGTTTAGGGTCTGTGTCCTATCCACTAACATGGACGAGGTGCAACCAGCCGCCAGAGAGCCATCCAGATGTTCAGGCCTCTCCTTTGGGGAGCTGTTTCTTACTGTATTTTATTTTACTGCAGCTACTCATAACATAACCATGTTAATGCTGTGATTTTCTAAAGAAAAGGGAAGACGAGTGTGTTTGAAAACTGCGCTGTAATTGACTGTTTGAGCTACAGGTAAAGTGGACTGGATCCAGTTATTTTGATACTCCATTTGGTGATTACACTCAACATTTTAGCCAGCACCATCATTTCTGCCCTAGAGCTGTTTCCCCCTGATGATCCAACCATTAAGATGGCACTTAGATTTATTGACTTAGCGATCTCCCTGAAAGTGAAACAATTCTCTGTCCCAGTAGTTCTACAAGTAGCCTCTGGTGTTCTTGTGGGGTTTTAAATTTTAAGCTTTGCTTTTCCAGTAAATTGACTCACCACACCCTGTCCCTGTCCTCCTTTTTAATCCTGCTATAAAGCTCTGATTGGTTTTCTAACCAGGGAGACAATTTTTGTTTCATCTTAAAAAAACATACTGAGATGCAGGCTGTGATAAAGACTACAGCTGAAATTATCATATTATCCAAAAATCCACATTTTTGTGTCCCTGGTGTGTTTAGTGAATATGACACAAAATATGAGAAAAGGTCTCCCCTGTCTGTTTCTTTTCTTCATCAATCCAAAAGTGTGTGTGTTGTTTTTGTTTGCAACGTGTTGTGGTGCCAAAATGGGACAAGAAGAGCAGCTGGTGAACACCTGAATGAGCAGCTGCCACTTTTATTTCACTGCTTTTGATAACTCTGAAATTTCTCAGCTGCAAGAGTGAAAACAAAAGTCTTCATGCTGAGAAACTCAGGTTCATGTGTATTGTTTTGATAATAATGTCCTATGTAGTTAGTGTTAGCATTCTGCCAGGTTAAAGTCATCACAAATTGATTTTTTTGTCAAGATAGTGGCTAGACAGGTGGCCATCATTCATCTTCCTCTTCATCTAGCTCTCTATGAGGCTTTCTGGGATTTCCTTTTCTTCTTTTTTTTCCTCATGCTACCTTCAACACATACCAACAGCCTGTCTGGTGCCTTTTCTCTGGGAGTCAACACTGTAGACTTTGGGCACAAGATTTTTTTCTTCTTCTGTTTTTGGACTAATTCCTAAAGCACTGTATTGCAGTTAGTTCTTGCATCAGATATACTTCATGCTTAAACCTTTCCAGCTATTGTAGACACCCCTGAACACACTACTAAACAGCCAGACCTCTATAATCGCAGTGCACACGCATTGTTTATATATAAAGAAAGCCTGAATTGTATTCATGGCTTTTGTAGCATCAACAGTGTTTTTCAAGTGTTTTAGTTGTTCATTTGTCACAAACAAACAAAACAGCTTCTGCTCACTGTACAGCTGTCAGTGCCTGTCAATAGCTGCATGTACCTGTGTGAGTGTTTTTTTTTCCTCTTGTGTATTCATCAAATCGAGTCATAAAGCGTTCAGTTTGGGATGCAGCTTTTCTTCATTTTGCAACGGCTGGAGCAAATACTTGTCTCACATCCACTTGTCTCTTTATTGATTTTCTTTTTTTTTTTATTAAATAGCACCACAATTCAAGTGTAGGACCAGTAGTGTGAGATTGCATTCTTTATTGTGCCAAATTTCTTATTTCATCAGTCTTCATTGTTCAGCTTCTTTTGAGTGCAATTTAACAGCCAGTCTGGCTATTACAGAATAAAAAATACCACCAGCAGCTGTTTATTTTTTAGTGTATAGTGGAGCTCTTTTAGTTTAGATTTTCTCATGGTCAGAGAGGCATGACTGAATTGCTATTGTCAAGGAAACCTCTAACTGCACATCTACATAACAACCATGCTATCATTCAAACCTGGGTCCATCAGTGCCTACGTGATCGTCTGTGTCAGGGACTGCGTCTTCATTAAGTGTCCCTTTTTAGCAGCGCTTGCCTGTCCATTATTCAGCGGCATGCTGCAAAATATTTCCATTGGAGATGCTGAGAGGATGATGGTTGATTGCTAAGTGACAGCACATACACACACTGGCATACAGGTTGCTAGGTGACAGTAATGGTATGTAATGAAAAGATGTGTATGGTTAGAGTGGGGACTGGTTGTCACCTGCATGACTGCAAGGCTGACAGCTTTCTAAACAGAGCAGCTGTGTCGACATGGTGCTGCTGGTTGGAGAGTGGCAGGGCTGCTGTGTGTGTGTGCTGGAATGAGGGTACAGTACATTACAAAAGTCTGTGTGTAATTTATATACCAGTTAAAAAAAAGTGACCCATCATGCTTTCACAGCTGCATGCTGATGAACAAACAGCCAAAGAAAGAATGTCCAAGATCAACCACCAAGAGGCCAAACTTTATACAGCCGGTGATGTCTTCCATAATTCAGCTTTATATCATGAGCAGAGAACATGAGTCAGACAGCTGCTGCTTCACAACACAGATAACACTGAGGAGCAACGCAGGTTAGCTTTTATGCTAAAGCAGATCCAGACAGGTCTTAGTGCGCTGACATGTACGCTAATATCAGTTTAAATCACCGCTGAGCAGCAGCAAAAACCTAAGGGTAGCTTAGCATAGTCAGTGGGGTTCAACTCGTCCTGAGCAACAGTGAGCAAAAAAACCTGTGCTCTCTATCTGCTGGTAGGAGATAGCACACACTCCTGTCTGTGTGTGTATGTGTGTCTACATGCATTGGGGCAGAACACTTAGTTTGTTTAATAAAACAGTGAGGTATAGACCTTAAATACTTCTGTTATTATCTGGCGCTATATTTAGAAAGTAAATTGAAATAAAACTTGGGTCTTTTTAATGAAAATACAGTTGATAATGTGAAATGGGAAATAGGATTACAAATGA
>JAVQJX010163824.1:0-13706 GCA_036025115.1 Ambassis agassizii
AATTTCAAAATCTGATGGAACAGATTAACTTCCATAGTGATGCATATTAGGACAAACCCTCTGGTAATTTTCTTGTGAGAAACCATCAAGTGAATAGACCTTTAATGTCTTTGTGTATAAAAACCCTGGTCTAAAACAGTCATCTGTATCGAGACATTAGTGTCAAGTAACATTATTTTCTTCCTGTCTAACAAAGATGAATCAATTTAAATCAAACCTCCTACTCTCCTCTGTCTAGCGGATGACCACAAGGTTCTAATCTGGGACATCCAGCGAATGCCCCGGGCCATCGAGGACCCTGTACTGGCCTACACAGCTGAGGGAGAGATCAATAACGTCCAGTGGGCTTCCACCCAACCTGACTGGATCACTATCTGCTACAACAACTGCCTGGAAATCCTCGGTCTGAGCTGGAGATGTTTCAGTTTGTGTTCTTCATTGTTAACAGAGAGGAGGTGTGTAAAGCTTTTTTTTTTTTTTTTTTTTACTTTAGCACAGATTTATACTTGGCTTTGTAATACAAAATGTCCTTAACAATGAAGTAACAAGCTAAAAAAAACAAGTCCCAAGTCCCAGGACTATACACAAGTGCCATTTTGTAAGATTATAAATTTATCCTACTTAAATGTAATTTCTCTGATATTTGCTTTTTACTGTAGTTTGCTCGTATGAACTGACCATAAAACAGATTTTTATTGTCATATCTGCACCAATATTTTTATTCATTGAACATTCTTTTATACATATAAATCACACAAATAAATAGTCCCTCACAATTTAAACCGTATTTTTGTTCATATTTAGTTTACATTATTTCAGTGAGAGGAAAAGCACTGATAATCATCTATAGTACAGATTTTACAGCTTGAAATGATGGGTTGAAGATTCTTCTAATTAATAATAAATTAGAGAATGTTAACCATAATAACGAATGCTGTAAGTTCTGATGTGATGCTGAGATCAGGTGGGAAAATACAAGAGGTAGAATTTGTTTCAGTGGGGGCCATTACAAAATCAGAATGTCAATCGTTCATAGACCCATTTTCACAAAGTGGGGCCACATCAATACATGTAAGGGAGGTCTAATCCAATGGCGCAAACTGTGTGTTGGTTATTGATCAATCAGTCCTGAAATCCTGAGATATGTTTGTGGTAAATCCTTCATCACAGTTAATAGACAAATTAAATTTAACCCATCTACAGTTTCCCTATATATAGTTAAATTTCCTCTAATGATCACTGTTGGTGATCAGTGTAGGGTTTATTGACCTCTAGTGTTGACATTTCATGTTGCAACATAGTGGGCTCTATGGGAGAGGACCTGCTGCCTATGTGGATATTAGGGGCTCATTCTAAGCTAAAACACACAATTAGGAATCAGTCAAGCTCTATTCTGAGAGCAGGAGCTCCTTTCCTGTCAAATAAATGATTTCTCAGTATGTGGAATGGCTTTAGGAAGGAGAAGTAGAGAAAATCTGTTGAAAAGCATGATAACTGGTTTTCCCTTCAAGAGAGTGTAACTATTTTCAAGTATTATTCTCGAGGCAGTCATCAGTGATGATGTGTATTCCTGTGAAAGTGTCAAATTCTGTCAAAAGGAGTATTAATAGCTGAGGCTCTGCAGTCTGAGAGATGGACCGGTCATATGGCTTCTTCCTAAGAAAGTCTATAAGCAGTATTACTACTTTGACTGGCCCGTCAGATGACAGGCAGCACAGGATCTGAGACGTGTTTCTGGATTTCAGTCAGTCCTGCGGAGAGGTCCAAGTTCCCTGGTAGAGATGGGTAGCGGAGGTTCCCACCAAGCCTGGAGTTAGCCACAAGGGAGGATTTGACTGACACCTTGGGCAGCTGTGGTGGTAACCCTGTGTGGGTGTCAGTTTCAGGGGTAACAGTCATGAACATGGTGTCGTCGGACGCCACAGTCACATGGATACCGCTGGACAGTGACTCCTGTGACTTTTTGTTGAATTGGAGGTCAGTCTGAGCCGCACTCTGAGAACAGAAAAAAAGTTTCGGATTTGACTGATGTCTGCTGAAATTGTTTCCTGGTGTGATTCTTTACCTCTGAGGGTGCCCGGCTGTCCATCTGAAGGGGGGTTATGGGATACATGCTGTGGAGCACTGGAGTCCCAGTCCCATAGAGACAAGGTGAATCAGTAGGGAGGGTACTAGATGATACAGTGCTGTAAGCTGGAGGTACAGGAGCCATCTGCCTCTGGAGAAGCTGCAGAATGACGTTGATGTCAGCTGTCATGCGAGTTTCCAATCTGGAGAAATATGTTATTAACCGAGTTATCAAGAGTCTGCCATTCATAACAATGATTGGCTTTGCTTTGTAATGAACTTCTTTTATTACCACTAGGTGCACTGAGAGAAGAGGTGTGTGAAGGTAAAAAGTAAATTCACCTATTGAGCTGTGAGTGCAAAATCTCAAGTCGTGATTCAAGCTCACTGGGCCTTTCCTCTGTGAATGGTGGAGGGTGGTACGAGTTGCGGACAGATGAGGATCGCCAGGCGCGACTTGAAAACTGTTCAGAAGGTCGTTCTGGCCAGTACTGATACATTCCTGACACATTTAAAGGTGAGGCTGTGGAAAAATGTTAAGATAAGGGACTGCCGGATGGAGAAATTTTAGAATTTTGAAGATGGGTGGCCAAAAACATTACGTTTTGCCTTCATGCTACAACAAAATGTCAAAGCAGAAATTTTAGTAATCCTACCTTGGTGGCTGTGATCCAAGACTGCATCCCTCCCCACTGTGGTGCCACTTGGTGGGAGCAGTTGCACTACAGAAGGAGAGTAATCACGTCTAGCATCTTCCGGAGGGTAAAGCTCCACTTTGGCACTATGGGCAAGAGGCTTTGCTAACTCCTCACTTGACTGCGAACATGGGGATCCAAAGCTACAGTGGTCCTCCCAGCAGGCCTGTGGTGGTGGGTGACGGAAGGACTGAAGTGGGTACGAGTCTTCGTGATCGATTCCATCTATGCAAAAGAAGCCTGTTAGCATATCTGGTATTTACATAGGTTTTGTGGCTATTAACTTCCACATTTCTCACCTGGTCTAATGCGGCAGTCCAGAGAGTGGATTCTGTGTTTTGGTTTGAGGCGATACCCACATTCATCACCAGAATCATCTGTTATTATTGGTGGCACTTGATCAGCCTGATAACCACAAAACAAATTAATATTGCATGACAGGACACCACAAATACAATATATATATATATATATCAATATGAGTCCATTTAAACCTTTGACGTACATCTCTCAGGTCAAAGGTTATCTCCAGATTCCTCCAGAAGTTGTCTGCAAAGCTTGGGTAGATATCCAGGACCTCAAGCAGGTCATCCCTCAGGATACGGTGCAGATCACAGTAGGTGATGGTGTGTACGTCTGAGTTGGACTTCCCTGGCTCATCATACAGGTGGATAAGCTCACCAAAGATGTCGTTCTTTTCTGCAAGAGAATAAAGATGTCTTCGTTTGAGTAACTCATTTTTGAAGAAAGGTTCTGTGACCTAATTTTTAATGTGTTACCTAATATGGCTACCACCACATCATCCCTGATGACCTGGATGGAGCCACGTGAAATGAAGAACAGAGAGTCCAGTATATCTCCATAGTGGATCAGAGTGTCACCTGGAGGAGCATGGACCGTCTTAAACCTCATACCCAAGGCTCGCAGGCATGCCTGACTGCCACCACGGAAAGCTTTGCAGGTCTGAAGTAGAGATCTGTTCAAGTGTAAACAGATGTCTGCCTGCAGAGACTCTGGAAACCCCTTTAACACCTGAAAAAGACAGAACTATCAGCGATTTGTTTTATATCAGAAACACTAAAGAACATTTTTAACTTACTGCGTTCATGTCGATGCCATTTGTGTAAGACCAGGCATGCTGAAAGTATTCTTCCAGCCTTTGGCGTAGACTACCTGGAATTTGGTGGAAGCGGATGAACTCTTTGACACGCAGCATCTGGGTATGGTAGCGAGTTGTACCAGAGTATAGACGCTGGATGATAGCAGACACATTCCCAAATATACTGGCATACATGAGAGCTGAGGGACGCAAAAAGGGACAAAAGACACAAGTGACCAGATCATTCAAGGCTCAGAAGCAGTCAAGCTAAAAACCTAATCCTAACAGTGGCACACCAACATCTGACTTCAGGAATAATTTCCACACATTCTCTAAATATAAATATGATCTAACTTACAGCCAATGACCATGACGCAGATGGAGAAGATCTTCTCAGAGTTGGTATTTGGAGAGACATTCCCGAACCCCACGCTCGTCAAACTGCTCAGGGTGAAGTACAGAGCAGTGACATACTTGTCTTTTACTGACGGACCCGAGGAGGAATCACTGTCGTTGTACGTTTTTCCCAGTTGTTCGGCTAGGTTGTCCAGCCAGCCAGTCTCTGTGTATGGCCTCTCCACAAAGCCAATTGCATACCAAATGCAAGCAAGCCAATGGGCAATAAGTACAAAGGTGCACATGAGCAAGAAGAGGACAGCAGCCCCATATTCTGAATATCGGTCAAGCTTTCTTGCAACACGGACCAATCGCAGCAGCCGGGCTGTTTTCAGGAGGCTTGTTAGGGTTGCCATCTTTGTTGTCAATTAACAGGGAAGAAGATGTTTAGTCATTCTACAGAAAACTTTAAGATAACCTTAAAGAGTAATTTTAGAATCTGCACAATGTAAAGTTTTATACAATAAGATTTGCTCAGTTGCTCACCTCGTCAGAGCCGGATCTGAAAATGAGAAGGTCAAATGGGATCGCTGCAAACAGATCAATGGGGAACCAGCCTTTGATATAATGCTTGGCTATGCGACTTGGCTGTGTAACCACCTCGTCATTTTGATCCACATACGTCGTTCGAAGGTTGATGACTATATCCACAATAAACAGCACATCCACCATGAGGTCCGCCACATTCAGAGGGTTGCAGGTGTAGCCACAACTCCTCTGCTGTAAATCCCGATGGTCATCCAAGAGGAAGGCAGCAGAGTATGGAGTAAAAACAGCTGTGTAGAGGACCAGAATGAGAATAATCCAGTCCCAGAATGCCTTGAAGGGGCTGTAGTGAAGCAAGATCCACCATGTTGTCTCTGGGACCTGGAGTTTGTATTCAGGCAGCACGTCAGACTCCAAAGAAAGTACCTATACATGAAGAATGCATCCTAATTCTCACAAATAAACATTTGATTTCAATACATTTTCAAGAAACTACTTCTTGTTACAAAATACAGATGAATACTAATTAACCATCCTTTGCACTG
This sequence comes from Ambassis agassizii, assembly GCA_036025115.1. Classification (NCBI taxonomy): domain Eukaryota; kingdom Metazoa; phylum Chordata; class Actinopteri; family Ambassidae; genus Ambassis; species Ambassis agassizii. The sequence goes on from JAVQJX010163824.1 coordinate 5,289, forward strand.
AAATGCAAACGGAAAAACTAAAATACAGCATTTATAAAGTCCTCTCTATTTGAATACTAATCAACAGACCTTTCTAGTAGACGTACTGTTTTGCCCAAGTTCCCGTTGGAGGCTGCATGTTCTGGGTTTGTGACCTTGTAGGTCTAACAAATCCTTGACCATCCTGTCATTAGTAACTCGGCAGAGGGAAGATGTGGGTAAAGATCACATCTGGATTGTAATATATCAAACAAAGCTGAAACAACAGTGTGCCTCTATCAACAGTGCAAGCGCCGACTGAGTGCTGGTGAGCTGGAGGGCTGTAATGATGAATTGGGCGTCACACAATTGAGTTCATGTGCTGCCACAGTCCGCATGTTCTCTCTCATCCAATTTCAAAACGCTGTCCTGAAAAATCTCACAACCTTGAAGATAGATAAGACTAACAGAGAAGTAGCTGTATCAGTCAAATTCAATATATTGGACTACCAGGTGGACAGACATTATAGGAGTCAACAAGTGTGTGTCCATGCAAGGTCAAACACTTCCCTTGTATTTGTTTCATATCCACCACACAGTATCACACAGGGGCAGTGATGCAGAATGCCGAGCCCGAGGGCTCCAGCAGTCAGGTCTGAATTGAATTGTGGCTCAATGTAACTGTGATTTCACACCCATCAGGAAAACATCCAGCCACCAAACCATTGACTGATTTTTCCACTAGCAGGTTAATTAATGTCTTTCATCATGGAGCTGCTTTATTTCTTAGAAATTTCAACATGATCTCTGTACTCTTTAATAAAGAGACTGATGGGGTTTTTTGCAGTCATAGACCTTGACTTCAAATTTGGACTTCCAGGCTCTCAGACAGCCAGAGACTGTACCTGTGTGACCTTCTCTGTGACGTTCTGAGAGCGGTCCTTCACCTTGGAGGGACTGAGTAGCTCCATCCTAGGAGTTGGAGGTGACCGACACTCAGGGCTCCTAATGGCTGCCCCCCCACTCTTCATTAGGCCTGAGTCAGACATGAAGCTCTACTGGCCTGCAGATGAGCAAAAGTTCATATTAGTGTGTGTAAAGACAGGAGCAGTTAAATCATAAGAATATATTCAGAATATACATCCTATTGTAGCGTCATCATTTAGCTTTTGCTTAACTGGATAGTTTACACATCTTTGCTTTTGCCTAAATAAAACGTGTTCTTTGTCTAAATCTGAAAAATCTCAATGAGCATCCAGGAAAAGAAGATTTCACACTGATGTTAACACTCTTTGCTCACATTTAGCAAATTTCTCTCTGCTCTGATTTCCCAGAAACTCAACTAACTGTGCCCCTCCCAAAATACTCTCCCCTCAAATACTGGTTAGTGTCAATATTTTACTCACAAATTGTTTCTACACAGGGAAGGCAGCACTTGTAGAAAAGTCTTCCAGTAGTTGATAAAATCTTCATCTGAAAGAGAATAAACACTACATACCTGAAAAGAAACCAGAAAGTCAGATCCTCCTTCACTTTGACCCACTAAGCCATGATTTCGTCCTTCCCAAAATTTTTTCAACTTGTGTGATCAAAAACATTCACTTTTCTCTCAAAATGCTGCATAATTGTAAAAAAAAACAGATGGTCTTCTTGTTTTTTTTTCGCAGCGTACTTGCAGATGTCAATGTTGAACTCTTCAGTCTGACACAGGTCAGAGGACTGGCCTGCAGCTCGCATGTTGCTGTGCCACATTCACCAACACTGGAAACCAATCAATGGCAAGCTATAGTTGAGAGGAACCAACAAGGAAATCAATGTCGGGCATTGATAACAGAGCAAATGGGCTCGGAGCCATTACAGTGGACTCCCCTGTTAACATCAAATTATCTTTTCGATGTTCTTGTAGGTCGTTTGGTTTGGTAGATTTGACTCACATTGTTGTACAGGAAGTGAAATACATAATGGACTGAGTGCTGTATGGGACAAAAAAGTCCACCAGCTAAAGGTATGTAGTGCCCGGTCAATATGTTGCATGCATACTGTTAATGTGGGATATTGACTGCAATGTTGACACAATAGTAATTTGAAGGGGTGATGACCTGTGATGACATTGGCTCAAAATGTCCTTCAACTGTAACCTTTCACCAGCTGTACTATTTTTATATTGCTAATAAAATAATATGTTTTCATCTTTAGGGAGAATGTTGTTCACCCTAAAGTTTTTAAACATTTAAACATATTTTCCATTAATGTTTGCATTAGTCTTAGCCTTAGCACTAACCTCAGATTTAGCTTTAGCCTTGACCTTTAGCATTATCCCTAGCATCACCATTAGCCTTGACTTTAGCTTGAGCCTCAGCATAAGCTTTAGCTTTGACCTTAGTCTTAGCATCAGGCTTTGCATCAGGCTCAGTATTAACACAGGGCTCTCAAGTTTTCAAGTTTGCTTGGGGGTGGCATCAGCATAAACTAGCTTTTTAAAAAAAGTTTTGGCCATATTAAAAAGCTTACATTGTTTCATTTATACTAAAATCAAAGAGATTTACACAAATCCCCTATATTTCTCCAGCTCATACAATGCTTTGGACGCTGTGCGCATACATGGTATGGCTGAGAAATTCTATTTTTTGATTGGCGGATAGGTCACTAATTTTCGACAGTTGTGTGAGCACACAGTAGTCTGCTTCTGACTCGTTTATAGGATAAACAATGGGCATTTCTGTGCGGCGAAGATAAGTATTATTCCACGTGGGAAATGCCATTTGTGGTGTTGAAATGCATGAGACCCATGAGCAGACAGTGTATTCAGACACAGCCTGAGGGCCGACCAGTATGTATGGAATTCACCCAAGCTACTGGTCTTTGTGACAGAAGATCTCAAACAGCTTGTGTTATCACTGTTAGGTTTCCGCTGTCAGAGTTTTTTTTTCAGCCATGACACCCTCAGTGGTACTCGATTGAGTATATCCGGCCGATAACACACTCCTCACACTCACTCATACAGGCAGGGACAGACCTCACACACTCTTCATCAGGCAAAGACACACAGATGACAAATAGTAGACACTCGAGTTAATCAGAGAAATATGTGTACTATTAACACTCAGCTATAGCTTAGGGCTTTAAATTCTGGCTCCTGACTACTTCAGAGCTCTGAACCAATAAAGTTAAAGAATTTCCAGGTATCACCTGGTGGCGTCTAAACAGGACCTTAAGGGGTTAATACCAGCTAATTTAACCCATGGACTCCAACCCAAAGATAGTTAATTTAGACAGCATTTACAGGCAATCCTGACGGCCTCTAACCGGGACCCTTATGAGTGGGTACCAACCAATTTAATCATAGGACTCCAACCTAAACATTCAATTTAACAGAGTTTACATGGAACCACTGTCAGACTCTAACCGGGCACTTCTCAGGGAATAGATACCTGAAGGACTCCAACCTTGGTTCCTTTCTTTAAGTATTCCACAAATATTGCCCTTTTCTTTTAAACTCACAGTTGGCCAACGATTTAAAAATGAAATACAGACAGAGCTCATAGCGCACATGACACACATGTAATTTATTTGTTCCAGTGTTTGCAGTTGTTTAATTACTTTTATCAAATTATTTTTTTGGAGGATTAACCTTACCTCTCCTTCACTCAAATTTTAGATTGCCCAATATGCAGAATTTGGTTTTTAGAAAACAACAGGTTTCTGCTTACCTTTGTTTTAGGCGCGCCTTGAGTGAAGAAGAGTTGGGCCAATCGTCCACCTCCGCCAATGGATGGACCAGATCCTCCTCAAATCACCAATTTTGTCAGCATGTTCGTTGGTTTGAGGAAGGAAGACTAAACAAAAAAATTAAAGAAAAGTATTTAATTGGAACATCAGAGTAATAGCTTGTATACAAGGACCTTCTCTGTTCTGAAAATCGGAGTCTGCAAGCAGTTAGCTGTAATGAACTCCCAGAAAAGGATGCAAAACAATGTGAATATCAAGTTTTATACTTTTCTCCTTATTACAGTGATTGGTCAAAAAACTGTTGGAGCGGCACCGCGGTTTAGACTTGGCCTGCCCTTCACTAGTACATAGGCCAATCACTCCTTGGCCTCTGAGCGCGTTCCTCCTCTTCCGTGTCGTGTTTATCTTCTTCTACTGATCCATCAGTCATGACTGACTTGTTTTTTTGTCTTTGTTCTTTTCCCATCTTGCCATGTAAGCTTCTCATGTATATCATGTTCCACACAAACAACACACAGTTGCTGCAAGATCCCTTCTATCTCTGGCCTCATGGTCATTACTCATGTCTCCTCAACACTATCCTTATCTCGGGACATCGTATCTGTTCTTCGGACCAGGACGTTGTAAATCAGTATATTATAAATCCAACACATTCTTCTCTGCATATCCTTCCTTTGTTGACATCCTCACAATTTTATGACCATTCACTCCCGTGGCCTAAGGATGACCCTTCCTGTTGTCTACCCTTAGTGAATACCATTATGTCATCTGAACTACGAGATGCCATGAGTTACCATGTTTACACTATGTTAAGTGGGACTGGTAGGCCACAGATGAAGGAGAGGCAAATACAGTTCATGAGCAAACTAATGGGTAAAAAATCAATTCATAACATTACCAGCAAAAATTGACATAGACTCGGCTCAAGAATGGCTGCCATGGACGCCAAACGCTGTGAAAAGTTAATGGTGTAGTTACAGACTGTGGCCACTAGATGGCAGGATTCATTGTAAAATCAGACAATGAACTACACCAACATATCCACCCAACTCCTTCAAAATAATTGTTTTGGCAGAAGTTATCATGTTTTTTTATATAAGCCTTACTCCTTCAATCATTCATGCTACTGCATACACACACACACGCAGTGACACAAGGGATGGCTATTATAGAAGACTGCAGTTTAGACAGACTTTGCAAAGTGTCTTGGTTTGTTGTATCACCGCTTCTCTGCAGGATGCCATGTTGTTTACGTGCCTTTGAACCATGGGAGCACAGGTGGGGTGGTGCAACTCAATTTTCATGAAAAAAACAATTGAAAACAGCCTTAGCTTTGACTTTAGCCTTAGCAAAGCTTGGCTTTGCTTCAGTATCAGTATTAGCCTCATATTTAGCATTAGCCTCTTCATTAGCGGTTACCTCAGATTTAGCTTTAGCCTGGGCCTTAGCTTAAGTATTAGCCTCAACTTAACTTTAGCTTCAGATTTAGCATTGGGTTAAATTTTAGCCTCAGCATTAGCTTTAGCCTTGACCTTAGTCCTAGCATTAAGTTTTGCATTAGCATTAGCCAAATATTCTGCTTTAGCCTCAACCTTAGCCTGAGCTTCAGCTTTTGTAAAAGAATTGGCACTGACATTAGCTTCCTTTGGAAACATTATGAGACCTGAAGAAAACAAGACCATCTTTAGCTGCTTTGGATTGATGCTCTCTATGTTGCTGTCACTGCATTTGATAGAAACAACAAAAAATACATTTCTTAACTATTCATTCACATTGTAGAATGTCCCTACAACACCCATGATTACTGGAATTAGCCAGAAAAAAAAATTAACAGCAGATGTAAACACACATCACACATGAACATGTTATTCAAAGCAGTTTTTATAACTTGATTCTTCGATTTTCATTGATTTGTCAAATTATTTTTTATTTTCTATATTTAGATGTTACTTCACTCTGATGAAGCATATTTGTGAAAACTTTTCCTCTTGAAAAGAACAACTTTGGTGGAAATCCTGAAGAGCAATGCTGACAGTATATCCCAGGATGCTCGAGGTCTGGACTATAATATCCACAACATCAAAATACTGATAATGTCTGTTCTCTATGATGACGTGCAGAAGTATCAGGATCCACTGACATACAGTACAAGGTTCTGAGTAGGCGTCCTCTCAGCTTTGAATGTTGTCCCACACTCTAACTACTTCTGGATAGTCACTGAGTGCTTCAATTAGAGTAGAGGCAGCATCCAGCTGCTCCTGATCTAGAGACATGTGATTACGTGGAACAAACTCGATCCCAGCAGACGTAATCTGCATTCCCAGCTCCTTCAGTGAGGTCCGCACTTTGTTCAGGTCTGTCACATCACAAATAAACTGAAGAGAGAAAAACAGATTTAACTATTAGTTTAAGTGCATCTCATTTCTGTCGCTCTCCTTCTCTGACCTGCAAGATGGGCTTCTCGTCCTCGTCGTCCGTTTCCTGGACGTCCTCAGCTCCAGCTTCGATGGCCAGCTCCAGAGCTCTCTCTGTAGTGATGCTTTCACCTGGCACCACTACCATGCCCCTCCTGTCGAAGTTATTGCGAGCTCCATCGGACAACATCCCCCTGTGAGGCACATGTTTATATTCATAAGGTCACTTTTGGACAAACAGATATTTTCTTTTAGAAATCAATCAATATTTTATCCACTGAGATCTAGTACCACACAAGCTTCCACAGTCGTGGATAACTTAAACCTATCCTACATGGCTGAAACAGATCAGCAACATGGTGAGATCACAGGAAACCAGTCCTGACCCGTTCTTGATCAGCATGCGTTTGATTTCCTGGTGGCAGTGTGAGGTGTTGTCAGTCAGGACATCGATGAGCAGCAGGCATCCACCAGGTCCACGGGCGCCGAACGTGTGCTGGGACGCTGGTTTAGCTTTTTCCTGTAGAGTCAACACAGAAGACATAAACGTGTTACAAACTGATAACGCTATGTTTTTAGGTGGAATTGTGTCAGAGTGTGATCCAACCTACCGCATTTTTAATTGCAGTTTCTATGGATGCTTTGGGCATGTTTTTGCTGCGGCACTGCTCTAGGATGTGAGCTAAGTTTAGATTCATGTCTGGGTTAGATCCACCTTCTGCAGATAACAGACCAGACAAGAATTTAGCTTCAATCAACATGAACACAACTATGAAGGTAAAATGAAGACTCTAAACATACCTTTCACTGCTATTTTTATCATCATACCAAACTTCATGAACATCCGGCCCCTCGCCTCATCTTTAGGTCCCTTTATGTGTTTTACCTTTGACCACTTGTTGTGTCCGGCACATAAGGCGGAGCTCAGCTGTAGCGTCCTGATAGGAGGTGTCCTCCATGCCAGCGACGGAGGGACGGAATCCATCGTAACAAGGAGCCTGCTTGGGATCGCGCACAGAGCCGGGGGGCGCAGGGTCCACAGAGCCCTCAGCTGCAGCGGCCCCGCCATGCCCTTCACACACAGATAGTGAACACAGCGTTACAGTAATGCTGCTGTGTATGTGGAGGCAGGTTTAGCAGTCGGGCTGTACGTCTTCGTCCACAAACTATGATTTTAATTGATCTAAATGTAATTATTCGCATTCATAATGAAATATTTCAGCCTGAACATTTCTAACTTACAGTTTGCACAAGTCAGGAGAGCACGCAGCTACCGCTGTCCTTGTTGTGAACTCGGCACTTCCTGGTTGCGCTGACGTCAGAAATTGACCTTTCAAAATAAAACTAAAATAAGTTTGGTAAGTTTAACATTTTTTTTTCTAACTAGAAAACTATTAAATAATCAACATTTTCATCACGATTAACGTAAAAAAAAACTCGTAGTTTTATTATAGCTAAATATTAGAGCACTTGTATAGAAACTAGAGACATAGCTATTACAGAATCCATCTCTGGGACTCACTGTGAGTCTGGTCTTTATCAGTGTCCACTTAAATCCTACAGCGTGGGAACATGAGGAGAAATGCAGTTTCTTGCCATGGAAGAATAGTATTAAATCATCTGTTTCTATTTATGATGGCAGGGTATAATAATAGGCTAATGACTCTGTCCATGCACATTGATTCAACAACCAGGAACATACTGTATGTATTTCTATTTTTTGTGGATTCTCAGCAGGAAACACTTCACTAAAAACAAAAATAGATGGATGACCACAGCAGAGGAGCAGAAAGAGTTACTGGGAGCTGCAGCCAATCAAGGTCAACCCATCTCAACCCAACAGCCCCAAGAAAGGAGGAGGTTCCTTCCCCAGTGCTTTCCTCTGTGTCTTTCTCTTCCCCACACACTCCTCCCCCTCACACCGACGGCTGCAGAGACTCTCACACCTGATGAGAAGAGCTTGATGGAGAAGAAGAAAAAGCTTTAAAAAAAAAAGTAATCAGGCGAACTGATGGTCCACCAGAGAAGAAGAACAAGGAGCAACGTCAGCACAACCTGAGGATGATTTGAGAGCGTTTCCTGCTGAAGTCCACAGTCAAGAAGACATCATGTTGTCCGCACAGGGAATTGCCGCCTGGGCTCTTTTCCATTGTGTAATAACAGCCACTGCACTGGTAAGTGTTTTCCTCTTGAGAATGAAGATAATTGAGTTACTGATTACTTAATTGATTGGATGGTTTAAAGAAAAATGCTTAGCCACACATTTCTGATTTGCCTTTAGTTAAACTAAATTAAAGCAGGAATGCTGTTTTTTTTT
>JAVQJX010163881.1:0-12772 GCA_036025115.1 Ambassis agassizii
AGAAACCATATTGAAAGAAAAAATATATTTCTCTCCCCCATCTTTTTCCATTTGCAAACATTTTTGAAAAAGCTCCAGGTTGCCACTAGGGTGGCGCTAACAATATATATCTCTATGTAAGATTTTAGACATTATAATTGTTATGGTGCAGCATTCCCCTGATCTGATTGTTGGGATTGACCTTATGTCAAGATTCCTTTTTCAATCGCATCTTTTTTTTTCATTCATGTATTTTTTTAATGGATATTTATATATGTTTTAAAGCAATACCTGGTTGTCAGACGAAATCCTTTGAAATGCTTCAGGCAAACTTCACTTGTTTCTGTTCAAAGTCTCAAGTAGTGAACTCTTCCCACTGCTTGAAAGACAAGGACTACAGATAAGGATGCACCTATCACATGATCTCTTGTACAGTTTTGTATTTAATCCGTCAGCACATGCACAGCCATGCAGACACTTTTGATGAGAAAATTTGTGTCAGACACTAGCTGCATGCTAAATGATGAAAAAAATAATCAGGAAAAAGTGTTTCTTAAAGATTTGCAGAGGCTCAGACAGATATAGAAAGAAGCTAATTTTGTGAATGAAGCAGATTAGAAATCCATTATCATATATAGTCAGCCAGTATATCAGCAGTTTTTAAAAGTTAGCTCCTGTAACCCAGTGTAAAATAAGTGCAGTGTGATGTACAGTCACAGCAATGTATAGAAGGTGGAAAGTCTGCACTGCAGGCCCCATGTATTGCAAAGGTTAGAGATGAGTGGTCAGTCTCTTTTTCTGTCAAATTCTAGGTTTATTCAAATTCAGGCCATGAGTTTTATGTGCATGACAACAGTCACATACACATTTGCAGTTCGAAGTAACCAATGTTGTAAAATAGAATTATAAACTACAAATAATGCCAAACACGCTGTCTTCTGATCGTGTTTATTTATTGAAGAATCAGTCATCATGCTGTGTTACTGGGATTATTGCCATAATTAGAATAAAAAGAAGAAGAAAAAATCAGTTTTCCTTGCAGTGAAAAAAAATAATACGTTGTGAAAGACAGACAGATGAACTATAAAACCTACTGGTGTGTAGCACTGATATGAGGTGTGCCCCATCTGTTAAAATTACAAAAAGACCTAAGAATAGAGGTGTGCTGTTGACCCTCAGCAGGCAGGCAGCAGACAGCACATCTTGACACTAAAATTGCAGCATGCCACTGGATTACCAGTGTCACAGCTAACCTACTGCATTATTTGACCTGCTATATTGTGCTGCAAAATGCTGAAGGGACACCATAAAGGAAAGCAATCAGATCACTACACCTCAGGAGGGAAAAAGGTTAAAATGAAAGAATGTCCTGCTTGATAAATGTGATCATTTATAATGAGTTCACATTCAGTCTGAATCCGTCAGGTTTATGATGACAAAATGGGAAGACAGCAACATGAGGGGATAAAATGTAAGCACTGAACATGTCAGTATTAATAGATAGAACCAGAGGAAGAGTCACTTGGGGGTGAGTGAAAGACACAGAGCTAAGGGATTAAACTGACAAGAGCTGAATGGAAATGGAAGTGGAACCTATTTACTGCAGTTTCTGGAAACTAGTGTGATGGGCTCTGTCTGAGCCTGTTTTGGCATTAGGGAATTCAGCATTGGTGATGTGGAAAAGAGCAGTGGGCTGAGTTACACTCTCCAAATGAATAATCCAGCAGCCTCACAGAATCCAAGCACCAGATAGCAGGCCACTGTCAGGAAGAAGCCGGAGGGGACAGCTGGAGGCTGAAGTTGTCTTTTTTTTTTTTCTTATTGACCTCATCACACAGGGAGAGTGGAAGACATATATAGAGGTGTGAGTATGTCGCCATGTGTTGCGCAGGTGTTTCTTCATCGTTTTGTGATGTTTAAGTGAGAGTGTGTGGTGATTTTTCCCTCTCTGGATTTTTTTATGCAGTAGGGTTGCATCTTCTTGTTGCACGTCTGAAGGTGCTGACAGCTTCCATTTTCTTGAGCTGAGCCCTTGAAGTGAAGGGCACATACTCGTCAGAGGACGTTTTGCACATTTCCTTTTCAGTAGTCCATCACTGCTGCTGTACACCCACGGCGCCTCTCTCTCTCTGTTTTTGACTCCCTTCTTCCATTCATTGATAGATTGACTGATCCGAGTCTATGAAAAATCAATAGGACAACCCTTTGAGTGCTCTTCACATCGATTTTTCATGGACTGTAGTTTCTGAACTAACAAGAGGCAGGATTGTCATTCTTTGGGATAGTGTGCTCTCTCCTGACCCTGAGGACAAAAGATTGTGACAAAGTCATTGAGGAGAATCAGTTTCCTATTAACATAAAGTGGGGAAGGAGGAGAGATAACTATTTTGTTTGTTGTTTTTGTGTGGCAAAGTGGGTGCTGTTTTTTCAGAATTGCATTTAAATTTTTATGACATGGTTATCATGGGGACATGCTTCCTTCAGGGATGAATTAAAGGCCAGCAGCACTCAGCAGGTGTGCAGCCCAACACCTTTGAATATTAAACACTGTGACATATTCTGTATTTCTGAACATCCAGCTGCAGTGATGTGGTTTAATGTTTTTTTTTCACTCTGTCACAATTTGCATAATGCTATACTTCATTGCCTGAGCTTTTTGTCAGTTATACTCACAGCAGGGGTACATTTGTTGTGCATAGGTTCTTTAGATCCAAGGAGCACTGATCCTGCTCATGTTTTCAGAATGTCTATTTACTTACCCTTCTACTGATCGCTTGAAATTAACCCAGTTTGGTCTCAGTCCTTTGCTTTCCACTGAACTTGTTTTCATCAGCATTTTTCCCTGCTTTACCTCTTGGGGAGAGGAAGATAGCCCCTTGTGGCTACAGTTTCAACAAAGGTTCTGTTTACCAATGTATATATGTGAACATATGTTCAACCTCACCTTCTCTCTTTTCCCCCACTATTCTGCCTGCTTCTTTTGCTCTCTATCTCAATTTCTTGCTCAATGAGCGGTGACAGCAGCATTTCATGGAGTGATGCCTAGCTTCCTTCACCCCTGGGCTTGTCAGACCATTGCTGTGTGACATCAGGGCAAGTTAACAGCATGATTCTTCATGTTAACCAATACATGGAGAACACATTTACAAGACGTAATGGATGCAGCTCTCCACTGATACCTGAATATTCACCATTGTCTTAAAGCACCATCAAAAATGGTGTGCATTTTCCTTAACTATTTCCCATCAGCACAGTGGGATAGATCTTACATTAAAAAGGCAAGGGGTCTCCTGTTCTTTGGGCTATAGTTCAGTATCTTGTGTGTGTGCGTGATTGCATGAATGCAAGCATGCGTGTGTGTAACACCAGCATGTTTGTGAGTTTGAGATGCTAGCTGGATGTATCAGTGCCTCTCTTGGCAAGGTTTGCCTGAGTGATGATGTAGCTCTGCATTTGTGTGTATGTGTATGTGTATGTGTTGGGGGGGTTGGTTTTAGATAAGGCCCCTCTCCCTGCTCTGTCCCTTATCTGCTCTCTGAAAAATCACACCACAGAGATAAGTGATATCAGGAATGCTACTTTTCCTACATTTTTTGTGTCTGCAGTAAATGTGAGATTCACAAGCTCTGGCTGTTTAATTTTCTGGTCTAATCTAAGTCTAAACCCGTCAAGATATGGCATAGATTCAACATATTTATTCAGACATGTAATGACATAGAGTGACACTCTAATTGATTAGAATTGCAAAAGTGCTGACTAAAAAAATACTGTAATAACCACAGTGTTATTACAATAATGGCTCCACACTGCCACGGGTCTACATTTATCAGGTGATAGCGGTCTATCTTTGGGGGTTGAAGGGAATTTCGTAAAACTTCAAATGGAATTTGATGAACTTTATTTTTTGTAATGAGGTGCAGGAGAGGATGGTTGATAGTACTGTAGCATTATCTTAGATTTTAGAAGTTCTCCAACAAGCCAACATGCCTGATTTGCACATCACCACAGGAGGGCAAATATCTGTGGAAACACCCTCTGTGACTACTACAGTTGTTTTCTTGGTAAGGATGGGCTTATTTTCCCACATTAGAAGGTTGTCCCACATTTTCTGAGACCTGAAACTGAAACTCTTAATTTACTGTAAGACTGGTTTGTTCTATAGTAATTTTAGCCAAATGTCAAATATTAGTAGGGGACTCTGTATTTTCACTAGTGATACATTTCCTTTGTAGCTGTTTCCTACGTAGCTTTGTACCTTCTCCATTCATCTATTCATCTCTGTGGTGTATTTCTTTCTCCTGCATCACTTTCATTTTTCCCTGTTTCCTTCACATTCCACTGTGCCCTACACTTTACCTGAATAGGAATAGGTCTAGCTGTACACACGATGATTTAGTTTCTCTTCATCTTTTTTCTTTTCCCACCGCTGCACATGAAAGTGTTCTTTATTTTTCTTTAAGAATACATGGTTAATAGCCCACATCCGATACTGTTCATGCTCTTTATGTCTTTACTTCAGGACTGCATGAGGGACGATGTTCATAGACATTTTGTTAAATATTTGCTTTTTAGCCACATAATTAGCCAAAACTGTTTTTTTTGTCCCTGTTTTTCCCAAGACAGCAAGTCTCCTGAGCTGGCGAATAGAATTAGTGTTAAAATGCAAACAAATAATTACCCTTCATTTGAAAACACTCAATTAGTTTCTATTTCAGAGTAAAATAATGAGCTGCTTCTACTAAGCGGAACCCTGGAGTTCCAGCTGTAATTAGTCCAGACGATGGCAGGCCATTGGCTCAGTGGACGGCAACAACACAACTGTTTTAATAGCCTACGTGCGAATATCACACCATACCAACACAAAACAATGCATTTGCTGAACCGAAAGAACACATCTCTGTAGGGTTTTGCATTTATCTGTCTTTTTGTGTGAATCAGCAAGATGAATAAAAGGGAAGGCAACATACATAAAAGGGAAAGTAAAAGAGGTGTAAAGGCTTGTGGGCTGTTTGGCAATCAATGAGCTCTGCGGTGCCACTGACATTTCTATCTCAGATGTGAAAAAGAAGCAGCCTCTGACTACCTTCTGACAGTGCAGAGGAGCAGAAGAGCATTGTTTGTCTCACACATTTATGTGCCTACTGAAGCATTTTCCATCAAGGTTAGTGGGCTTATATAAGGTTATCACCAGCTGTGAATTAAGGGGTCCACTGTTTAGAGTGAATTACTGTTATTGCTGCTGTGTCTCTAACCAACCAACAACGCCAGTGTTTTTCTCTGAAAGAAGAGATTGATTGACACCAATTCCAATAAGGTTGATTTGCCTCTATGCACTTTTCCCAGGCTTAGGGGAATAGACTTAATGTGGAACTCTATCACAGTCAGTATCAGTATAGTGGATCTTTAAACTCAAAATCAAGCTGGATACAGAGATTTGTGTTCAGTCCCTATGCTGAATGCATACACACATCGTCAGTCAGCTGGAATCTACATTCTCATTCTCCACAGATTAAACAGCACCACCTCTGTGAATATTGGGATTCTTTTGAGTCTCCCTGCAGAATTACAGTTTAGCGATAAGACATATTAGATTTTATTGTGTACCTTTTCCGTCACCTATCACTTGTGAGTGTCTAGCATGAAATGAATTTCAGGCACATTTCTCCACAAGTGTAGAGTATAATTGTATACCCACTAGCCTGATGAGGGTGGGGAAAAAAATTTTCCTGGTTGCAAATCAGTCTGTTACATTGGAGAGTTGCCTAACACTTGTATGCACATACACTGCAACATTAAATAACATCAGGTTACAGCCCAGTGAAAGCCTGCTACATTTCTTTTTTCAGTACCACTGATCTGAAGCCAATCCCCTCTGGCCAATATTGACTGTGGCTGGAGGTGGCTGGGGACCAAGGAAGTCACTATAGCATGCATCAGGACAGGACACAGCAGAATGTGAGATGTCAGAAACACAGCGTGGTATTGCTGTCACCTTGAAGTCTTAACAACCACTCTGTCTGAAAACATCAGCGGGCTACTTGAATTCATCTGTGAACTGCAGAAAAATAGTATGACCTTTGAGCAGCGTCTTTTATTGTTGTCGCCAATGGTGAGTGTTAGGTAGAGAAAACACCGTAGGTTAAGGAGTACTAGAGAAAGAAGTAAAAACACTGATGTGGTATGTGGGCTGAAGAAATGGTGAAAAAGAAAAAAAACAAGAGCAACTGGTTGATGCCTCTTTGAAGCCTTGCATAGCTCCCAGACTGACAGAAAGCTTTTGATAAGCGATCTTAATGTCAGTTGCGCTCAAACTCAGCCAGTGAACGTGTGGGCTCCCACATCCTTCTGTATCACACAAGTGCACACACTTGTAAGTTCAAAGTTGTTCAAATTACAAGCTTGAAATACTTGACATTCACATCAGATCAACCCAGTTTAGACAAATCTCAGTTCATAAATATGTCATTTTAGGCTCAGTCTCTCAAGTTAGTCTAGTGATCTGTACAGGAAGTTCAAACCAAGAGCTGACACAGAGGAATATTTTTACATGCTAAATGCTAATTAATATAATGACATAGATCCATCCTGGCGTCCATGCCTGCAGACTCACAGATGTTCTCCTGCAATGCCTGCTGCAACAGAGGGCTTTCTCATTGTGGATGCTGCAGCTACATTTGGGCTTTTGTGCAGTCTTTTTGTGCCACCTTCAGACAGAATTAACACACAGTTATCAGCAAGTTAAGCTTTTCTATATTTCAAACCTTCAAGCTTTTGAGGTATGGTTTAAATCCCCCCACGTGGTACAGACACTTTCTCTGCCCCATCCTCTTTCCAGGCGTCTTGGAGGTGGCCATTTGGGTGTACCACTCGCAAGGTCCACTGCAAAGTCTTGTGTAATAATAATAATAATAATAATAATAATAATAATAATAATAATAATACTTAAATAGTTATTTTATATATGTAATTAGTGAAACCCTTAAGAAGAGATAGATAGGTTTTAGATACTTTTACATTACAAGTCATTTTTAGTCATGTTTCTGCCCTCTGTGAATATCTATTCATTTTTTCTACATCCTTCCAATTCCTGAGGGAAATATCTGGCACTTTAATTGCTATATGCCCTATAGTGAAGATGTCTGCTGCTATTTGGTGCTGAGCAGGCAAGGGATTTTACTGCCTGCCAGGTTATCCAATGCTTTCATAGGAATATATACACATATGTTGTTTATGTTTTGGAAAAGTATCATGGTTTATTGGGGCTAAATGGAGCCAGTGAGAAATATTTTAGCAGGAATTCATGTCTATTTCTGTAGTTATTTCTCTATTATAAAAATGGTAAAAAGTTCACTAAAATTCAATGGATTTTTAAATATACAATAAAAAAATAATAAAATAATACTTTGAAACATGAACTTGACTTGTGGGCAGCTATAGAGCCTGTGTCTACCAAAGAAGTGGAAAAAGGAAGATTGTCACGCTTCATTTACAGTCTTTATGTTCACTGACATTTACAAGGACGTTTTTACGGTGACCTGTCTTCATTGTCTGAAAACATAATGTTTACTGGAAAATACTCACAATATGGTTAGAATGAAATCTGAACACACTGCCATACACTGCCATACATTTAATGTAAGATCACTAATTCTGTTTAAATTCCCTGAAGATACATTCAGCACCTTTTGTGCTCAACCATTCTTGCTGATGTCAACAGTGCTGTCTTATTCTTTATGCAATATTTCTGAAGGAAGCGCAGTTCTTTTAGTGTGTTGTGCACATTTTAGTTTGACCAGAAGGAAACCTCTGGGCATGTCTTAAAAACATAAATTTGGCACATCTTCTTTCTGTTCTCTCACAGAGCTGACATGCAGTTTATTTTCAAAATATACCTCTGGGTAGATAGATATTTTTGGGATCACAACAAACTCTTACATGTACTGAGAACTTACATAAAAATGGAATCGTTTTAGATGAATAATTCAGCTTTAGATGTAATTTTTGTGTAAAAGGATTACAGTTTATTGCAAGACTACATCCTAATGATTAAAATTTTAATTAACTGAATATTTTTGTTACAGCTTCTCAAATGTGTTTTATTCTGTCTTAAAAGAAAAAACTATGCTTTGTTGAACAGAATGGGATTTATTTTGGATTCTGGAACATATTATGATGAGACCTACAATATGTACTGGGATGCACTGCACAGTGCAGAATTGCACAACAAACATATTACTCAATCAGTGCAGTGTCTGTCTTCTCAGTAATGCTGATCTTGGTTGTGGTGCCCAATTTATCATTGCAGCCTATTGTAGAAGGTCAAAAGAGTGGTGAAGACCACTTGGGATACCTTAGTGTTGGAGACCATGACAACATCCCACACAAAGAGCACAATAATCCACTTTCAGGTGTGTCAGGAACCATAAACATTTCTCAGATTCTTGATGTTCCTCCTAGGTGGTATCCTCTTGCTGTGTGGACTTCTGACCTGGCACACAA
This sequence comes from Ambassis agassizii, assembly GCA_036025115.1. Lineage (NCBI taxonomy): Eukaryota > Metazoa > Chordata > Actinopteri > Ambassidae > Ambassis > Ambassis agassizii. The sequence goes on from JAVQJX010163881.1 coordinate 8,479, forward strand.
TACACATAATATTGTGAAAAAGTTATGTCCAAGATATGTATATTTATGTATAATTGTTTGTCTATAGCATCTACTATACCATGTCTCATAAAAATAGCTTCAACTCTAAACTGAGCCCCAGAGACACAAAATAAGCTGTTGTTTTTGTTCCCTGATACAAATATATAACATCAAGGTCGAAAATCGGCAAAGCAATGATTTAATGACTTCACAAAGGTGTATATAAAAGATGGGACCAGCTGAGCAAACAACTAAAATAAGAAAAACATGAGATGGCAACTTCTGCACTGCTCACTGAAAAGTGTAAAGGGCAGCATGCCTCTAATGCAGACTCAGAGCATAGTGGCAGAGTGACTAATGACCTACAGTGCTCTCAATTATTACCGCTGACACACATACTCTAACACACAGACGCCGTATGAGGCACTCCGGCTAAGGCTTTGGAGAGGTATGACTTGCCGCACTCATGAGCAGCTACACCAATGTTTTCATCTCCATCTCAATTTCCCACACACATACTGGACAAAATGAGGACACCAGCACTCTAGGAAATAGGTTTGAAAATCCACCCCAGAGCAGCACAAATTAGCTTTCTGCCCTGCTGCAATCAATGTGAAAGTGGGTCTCATTAATTTCATCATCATTCAGAAGCGCTGTCAGTTTTTACTTTGACGTACATTTTTAAGTAAGGTCATTGCCTTATTGTCTAATTTAATGAGCATTTGAGGTACTATATTGCTTATTTGGCATGACTGCTGAGGATTTGATGATTGTTATCAGGAGCTTACACATAAGCTTGTTTTTGCCCATGTCTGTCAGGCTTTAAGTCAGTAGAGAAATTCTTCATGGTGAAATTTTTCCTTTTCACTTGCCACATGTTTAATAACTTCATGGCTGCTCTTTTGCAAGGCTGTCCTTTCACAAAAGCAGCCGTATTCTTCTTTTCTTCCAGTAATTGCATGCGGTGTGAGGGGAAAAAAAGATAATTTTTTTGCATAACAGTGAGTGTTTTAAATTTGATCTCTACCTTCGTTTATGTAGAAATTATCACAGCAAATGATTAAAAATATTGAGTCTTGATTACAAATATTTGATGAATGAAGTCAAACTGGCTGGTTCAAGGCTGGCAGCTTTATATCAGTGCTGCCAGGCAAGGCTTCTAAAGCTCCAGTCTGGTCGACTCGCAAACAGGCTGCCCGCAGAATCAGCCTGCAGCCCCAGGAGAGCCTTCCATCCTGCTGCGTCTGCTCTTCTCTCTCCTCACACACATCCATCCTGCCTGGTAGGCCTGTCAAACCTTGCCTCCCCCCTCTTGACTCCCTCCATCATTCCCCCTCCTCTCCTCCGCTCTCTTCCTCTGCTCCACTGGGCTTGTGAAGGTGAGCCAGTCCCCAGTGGCACTACTGTACAGATTGCAGTGCTTCCTCTTCAAATGGAGGCTGTCCTCCTGTGAATACCTGTGTAAAGAGTGTCTGGGCTGGTCCTCATCTTCCTCTTCCTCTGCTTTTGTTTGGTTATTTTTGTCTTTTCACCACAAACCTTTTGTCTGGATGTCCTTATTATCTTCTTTCTCGGGTCAAGATGACAAGGTGAAGCTCAGGCTGCAGTGTGTGAGATCGTAAGTCAAAATACAGAGACAGAGGAAAAACCCCATCCTGAGGTTTGAGGCCACTTTGGTGGCAGCTGTCACCCGATCACTTGTCTGTTTTTTTCCTTTTTGAGCAGGACATTGGAGGGAACAGCTGTACAAAGAATGCTTCAGAATAGCTATGACTTTATGTACCTAATGGATACATCTAATCACATTTGATAAATAGTGTCCTTCTGCAGTGGTGTAGTGTATGTCTTAAGGCAGTGTGTGTGTGACATTATTCTAGTCTTATTCACTTGCTTCCAGGTTAGCGTGTATTAGTCATATTTTTGTTGCTAAAGTATGCAGAGACATAGCTTAGACATCACCCTGAGGTCTGTTCATATCCTTACCTTACAAACATCTGATACTGGCTGCTTTGTTGAAGCAGGGCACCTGGAATTGTTAGAGTTCCTTGAAGACATTTCGCTGCTTCTTTCACCAGCCTCTTCAGTTCTCATTAGCAGTGACAAAGCTGCCTCAAGCTCTTCAATGAATAACCTGGATGACTGAGAGTCTTCATCAACACCGCACTGGCTAGTGAATATTTATCACTCCACTTAAATCACAATAAAAAATATAAAACATGACTTGACAGATCTTATTGGCTTTTATAGCACTTAAGATTCTACAGCATTGTTCACACCCACCATTAACATGCACCCCCCCATACACATCTTGAGTCACCACTTGTAAGCAGATCCCCGCTCTGTATGCAAAGACATCCACACCAAAAAATAATGGCACTACTATAAATATCCTGCTGTGATCTTGTGAAATGGAAAAAAAACTTCATAATAAATAACTTGACATGACAGAAATATTTTTTTTGATTTCAATAAACAGATCAGCTGCATGTTTTTACTGTTGCGGATAAGCAGTGGTTCTGTGTGCACCTCTCTGGAGTGATTGAAAGTGTTTTACACATTCCATTAGATCCTGATCAGTCACATCTATGTGTTGGTGATGATTCAAAGAATCATAAGAATAATATTTTATTTTTGCCCTTAAAATGCAACTGATTCTGATAATCCCTCCTCATATAGTGATGAATACTTTCAGAGGAGGCGACCTGTTCACCACTGGTTTAGTTTCTTTGTTCTGTAAAAAATCAAATGTAGTTTGTTTTATCAACTGAATATTAACATAAGATTCTACTAGAGGGCTATGCTTTCAATGTCCAAAGTACTTCACTCTTTACAGGGGCTGCCTTCAAGGCTCTTTGTCAGCTGGGAACTTTTTCAGTTCAACAATATGGAGGATTTTTCATACACAACTGTAACGTCATTGTTGACATTTCAGCTGAGTGTCAACCATGGTGATTTACAGACATCCTTTTTTTCATGATATGTGCTTAACTCAAGGACAAAAAAAATACAAAGCAGTCAAAGAAGTTACTCAGTTTTAAATATGGACAGGAAGTGCAAGACGTTGGCATTCTCAAGCATAACTGTTCCTGAGATCAATAGTATTTGCACATTTTCTTGGTGTGTGCCTCAGTGCCATGGTGGGCACTAAGTGTTGTCTGGCTATCCTGTTGCTGTACGTGAGCTTATTGCCTTTTCCTTTGTGTCTGTGCAGGTTTTTGGAGATTATTATCACTTCAGGCACCACACTGTGGAGAAGAGGGCTTTGTCTGGGCACAAGGGGATGCACATCAGACTGCAAAAAGAACCACAGGTAAGACTGTTGTCAGCTCTTGCACAGCTCATTGTTGTTCTATGTGTTGGCAACAAAAGGCCAAAAGACAGATTGGATTACACATGGAGAGAATGTGTACCACAAGAGAAGAGAGAAAAGGGAATGCCAGCATCAATGACAGCTTGTCAAACTGTATTCTTTGCAGTCGGCACTCGTCCTTCCGTCTGCCCCCCTGACCCACTGATCCAAGGTACCTCATAGCTGTAAATATGCACAGTGCGGTGCATCCAACTAACACAACAGTTGGCAGTATCTCTGTGATTTGGCCTTGCTTTTTCTATCTTTTAAAACTGTTTTTTGCATCTGTGTTGACTAGAGAGGAAATTTGGCATTAATCAGCATAACATCTAAAAACATGATTTTTTTTTTTCCAAAATCCCAAATGCCATCTTCATATGGACATCTGGTTATGAATTTGCAACCACCCACACCACTAGTTTATAATTGGTGCACTATAACTGAAAAACCTCTATGTCTGTGTTACCAGATGTAGTTCAGTGAGCACAGTGTCAACATATAGAGGAAGATTTTTTGTCTTAGCAGGGATTAGGAGATAAGCAGTCCCACACTGCAAGACTAGATACTATTCTTTATTTGTATTGTTCCTGCACAAGAAAAATGTTTGAACATGTCCACCTATCATAACACAGTGTATTGATTTTATTTCTACGGAGAATTAAATTTCTCATATTAGGAGATGTTTCTTTCTTTTCTTATAAACATAGATTTTGAAAATGACAATGGACTCCACAAACTGACATATTTACATGATAACGTTCTTGCACTGGCTAGGAACGAATTTGCTGGGTAATGCTGGATAACACTCTACACTGATTCACATTTTAAACATTAGAGTGTAAACTCTATTATAGCTAAATATTCATCTCCAGACTCCAGATCTAAGCGCCTCGACTAAAGAGAAAATAATTCTTGAGTGAACAGTGGATATAATCTTTAAGAAAA
>JAVQJX010163891.1:0-10393 GCA_036025115.1 Ambassis agassizii
TTTGCTGAGCATTAAAACATAAAAATGTATCCCAAGACGGTTTCCTTCAGATGTGTGCACCTTAATATTCATTACACAGCTGAAAGAGGCCAGGCAGTACATATGTTATGTCATTCACCTACACACACACACACACACACACACACACTCTGAAGACAATGCGGCACAAAGCAAAAACAGTGTTCCTTTGTTTTGTAAGGGTAAAAAAAAAGGCACAGGGTAATACTATTTCCATTATAAATGCAATAAATCCACCGCATTGCAAAGTAATAACTGTCAGAGAAACAGATTACTGTCGAGATCTATAAAGCCTGAGGAGAAAGGCTGGACTGTTATTTATTCTTTTACACTTTCAACTGGTAAATCAATGCGACGCCCGTTGTAAACAGAGACTCACCACATCCATGAGCTTTTTGTCAAAAACAAAAAGAAAGCACAGGTAACACTTTAGACCAACAGCAATAATTTATTGAAACATAACACGAATGCACTGCTATATGTCTTTACTGTGCAGTGCAGGACACAGATTTGCCACCTACTGCTTACAAACTCATGATCAGATTGAAGGTGGACAGGAGACCAAACTCATCATTTTAACCACACTTTGTGACAAAAGGAAGAAATCATGAAATCACCCTCTCAGCATGAGTTCAGGTGCTTAGAGCCTCAGGACGCTGCCTGCACCGCTGTCCGTCCTCCTTCGGAGGGACACATCATCCGCAGTCTGCTCAGAGTTTCACTTGTTCAGACTGCTGCGCTGCTGCTCCTGGTAGTCTCTGGAGTCCTCCCAGGGACGAGGACCACGTATGTTCTTCCACTCGTCCAAGTTTAACTGCTTCATCTTCTGCAGAGAGAGGGAAAAAAAACACAGGAGGATGTGAGATTCAGTGTGTCCTTGACAGTTCTGCTCACACAATCTGATCATTGCCAATATTGTCTTTCCTTCTAGATGCAACACATTGTTTGCAATGTGCTAAAAATGGGCCAGAACAACATGCTAGTTTGTGATATACAGATGTAGCAGAACATCCTGGTACTTCCTGCATTCTGAATATGACATTAAATGGTGTTATCAGTGCAAAGTCATCTTCTCACCTCATACTCCTCCTCTAGCATGACCGGCTGCTTCTGGACGTTGACTTTAGCCTCCAGTGAGGGATCCAGCTGAGAGAGAACAGAAGAAATAAAAAGAGCAAAGGGAGAATTCAAAGAAAGAAAGAAAGAAAAGTCATCACAGAAATTACAAACACTAAATGAGATGAGAGGAAGTTTTCACAGCTGCTGCTATGGCAACTTTCCTCTAAAAATCACCTCCGCAACCCCTTCATATATTATTTCTTTCTTTAATGTATAAATAATGACATCTGCAGAAGAGGTGAGGTACTTCTCTTCCATAACTTTGTTGTTGTACAAAGAAGCACTGAAGACTTTTTCTCACCATTGTCAGCCTCTCTAAACCTGGAGGGAGCATCCACTTTAACTCCGTTTTCACTCTAAATTATTCTGCTTGATTTGGCCAGAATGTCACCAGGTTTAGTAAAAAATGAAATTCTATGTCTGAAGGTTTTTGGGAAAGAGAGGGAGAGAGGTAGGCCCAGTGGAGCAATCTGGACTTTGCAATTCAAATTGATTTTGCCAGAGAATAGGACAGAAATTAATCATTACTTTTAATGAGTTCTAATATTTCATAGCAATTACGCTGCTGTTACCAGAGTGACTGATGAGTTTCATAATTCCATGATTGATTTTTAATTAGACCTACATTACTACGGCTAATAAATAAAATATTTTGCAGCCTTCGGACCAGTGAGTCTGTATGAAGCCTGTTACAGAGGTGTTAATATCTATACTTGGACCTCACAGACCTTAGAAAGCTCATAAAGTCAAACAAAAGGCCTCCAAGTTCATCTTTGCCTGCAAGCTAAATTAAATCATTGAAGAGAAAATGCAAATCGGGTCACACATCGACTTATTCTGTGATAGAGGTTCCAGTGACTTCAGTGAGAAATATCTATGAAAACAAAATGGCAGATTACAGACCTGATTAAACACTGGAACAGTGATTTTAATCATGTGTATTTTTTTTTTTTTTTTTACAACTGTTTAGATATTCAATGCATCAAATTACATGTGCACACACACTGTGCAGAGCTGAATCGTTGCTCCACAGGGTCTGAGAGTTTCAGTTGTGCCGCAGGCCACGGCAGAAGAGAACAGTGTGTGGGGTCTGTTGCACAGGCACCGAGCCAGAAGCAGCATGCCCTCCTCCTCCATCACCACCACCATCTTCTTCTACCGTCTAGTGCCACCTCACATAAGAAAAGAAGCCCCCTGCCATCTGGCTCCCAACCAGATGACACGCATCAGAGTTTGTCACAATAAAATAGCACAGAACAGCCACTTCTCCCCTCACAGCCAGCTCATCACACTGTAATGGCTTCTAATAAGGCGTCGGCCTTCTGTCATTTTAATGAATTGGTTGTCATTTTATGAATTACCGGAGCTTGTTCTCATGCCTTGCTCTTGTACAGAGTCGCTCTATAAATGGGTCTAAAAGCCCATCAGGGTGTATGTCTGCAGTGCCTTAATGAATTTGACAAATTCACATTCTTTAAATGTGTAAAATAAGTCAAATAGGCCCTGTGAAATATGAAATTATGAAGTTCAAACATCCTTACATGTGTATCATTTTGACATGGTGCACATAAAATTATGACACCGCTTGCAATTACAGTTGTGGCCACAAGGAGGAGTATTTGCACACCGACTGCACAGAGTACTTCCATATTTTCTCTATAAATTGAACTTATATACGTGTACATATTATAAGAAATCCTTGGTTGAACATTGACAAAGAAATTATAACAAAACTAAAATATAGTAATTGATGACAAACCCTTTTCTTGATCTTCTGGGCATCATATCGTATTTGTGTGAACTCTCGTAGACCAAAAGAACCACCAACTACCAGCAACTGAAATCAGAAAAAAAAAACCCAGGAGGATGAAAGGATCACATCAGTATAAAGGAGGCTGTAAATATTCTACACAAAGATGCAAATATGTACACAAGACTTCCACACAACTTGGTCCGTTTAAACGTGTATAATGCATTAAAGTTAAAACTATTTGCGTGGCTCAAAAGTAAAAATAAATGTAGGAGCAGAGCAGAGAAATAAATTTAATAATACATTTAAATGAGTAAAATAAACCACTTTAATGTCTGATAGAAACGTTATGTATCCACATGACAGCTAGCACTTGTTCTGTCTCTTCAAAAACGGAAGGAAAACGTTACTTACAAGCATGGGGATTCCATATTTAAGTGTTTTGTTTTTCTGAAGTCTCCTTAAATTAAACATGACTCCTGTCATCAGCTACAAGTTCATTTTCTAGACACAAACACCAAGCAGGTCACAGCTAGAGACGCGCTTCCTGGTTAGGTCCGACGAACTAAATGGTTCGTGCAGTTGTGACGACACGATGAAAAGTTCCGGTCCGGAGGAAAGTTGCTTTTATAATATATAGAGTGGAAAACAATCACTTTAGACACATAAAACATCTTGTTACTGCGCATTTTCATTTGCAGTTTAACTTTATCGACAAAAAAAATCACCAACAAGCGCGTTCTTACCATGTTAGCAGTGATAGTTTGTCAGATCCACACGCTCTTCTGATCCTCGCTCCACTTGATACTATCAAGATTCACTTTTTGTGAGCATGCGCCATCTTTGGATGACGTCTTTTCCGGATAAATCACCTGGCAGGTGATTGGGAAATGTTTCAGAAAATGTATTTTAAGTTAAGCTAATAAGATGGGAGTTACAATAGTATCCACTCTTTTTTATGTAAGGATATAAAGGCACACATTTTTACGATTGTATTTACAACTAAATGCCTTGAATGTAAATGTATTAAACCATGAACAATCTCTGCAGCAAACAGAAAAAGAAGAGAATGTATAGCAATTTTTCTTTATTACAATTTCTGTATTATTTTCAATCAGGTGAGGAAAAATACTTTTTGTTCAGTATAATAAAATATGTTAACTTTATTTTTTTTTATGAAGAAAAACAATGACAACAAGAAAATAAAAACAGAAACATTTTTCGTCTCTCCCTCTTTGTAAACCTGGAGAGCTGCTGCATTGCGTGGAAAGCAATGGAGACAGAGAGTGAGGGAGCGGTGAAGACGTTGGACAGGTGGGAGGAGACACAGGATAATGACAAATAAAAGATAAGGCCAGAGACATACAAAAAAAAAAAAAGAAAAAAAGATGAGCATAGTAGGGCGGGAGTGTGGTGATGGGGCAGTTGGAGGACGTGGCGGTGATCAGAGCAGGTAGGCTGGTGGTCCTGAGTCAGGACGACACTGACAGAGTGTTCAGAGGTCGCTCTCTCCGTACAGAGCGGTAGAGAACGACATGTAGTCGAGGGCTCCGGGCACACCGTCGGGGCCGGTGTAAGGGGCCATGCGGGCGATGCAGTACTCAGCCTGGTCTGGAGGCAGCTCCCGACGTAGCTCATCAGCTAAGATGTAGTTCTGCAGAAGATGAGGAAAAAAATAGAGAATAATAGATGTAAGAAAGACAATTTCTGACTTTAGCTGAGAAACCAAAACAACAAGCTCAATGACAGTAAAATGGGCTGTATTGTTTACTAAATGCAGCTAAATCTGCAATACTATACATTGTTCGGTGACACGATACTGTACCTTATCTCCTGCCAGGATCTTGAAGGAGGCCATGACCTGGTCGGCAGTGTCCGTGTCGGCCGTCTCGCGGGACATGAAGTCGATGAAGGCCTGGAAGGTGACGAGGCCCATCCTGTTAGGATCCACTATGCTCATGATGCGGGAGAACTCGTTTTCACCCTGGAGGCAACAAGAGAGAGGAGAGGTGTGACGCTGAGACCGTCCCTACGGCAACAGGCTAAAATATGACAAAACTTTATATTGTATATTACACAATCTTAAGTATTTAACCATCCATTTTTATTAGCATCTATTCATTACCGTCTGTGACTCGTCAATCACACACAAACAAGTGTTCATACTTGAAGAGTGCTCAAGGCTTTACCAGGTTGTAACCCATGGAGATAAGGCAGGCTTTGAAGTCGTCAGCTTCCATGATTCCTGTTCTCTTCTACAAGGTCAGCGAAGGACCAATGAAACCAGGAGGAGGAGGAGGGAGGTACAGAGGAGGAAGAGCAGGGACAGTGGAGGGAGTCACATGAAGTACGAAGGAGGAAAAAAAGAGCAGAATTCAGGGAGAAATCCACAGTCGTAAAAGGGTGGAAAATCCCAAAGATAAGAGCAGAGGGGGGAGGGATGGAAGTATAAAAGAGGGAAAAGTGCAAAAGAAAAAAAAAAGAAACCAGTTAAACCTCTCACTGCGGGGGGCCGCTACGGTTAAGTACCTGTGCATCGTTGGCGATATCGAAGCCCAGGCTGATCAGGCAGGCCTTGAACTCCTCTGCGCCCAGAGTGCCCGAGTGGTCCTGGGGTGTGGGAGGCCAGTGCCAGGCGAGGCGTCGGAGGGGGGGGGGGCCACAGGCCATGCAGCAACACATACAGCGGGGTCAGTGACGGTGAGGTGAAGGGAGTGGAGAGGAGGAGGAGGAGGAGGAAGGGAGGTGGTGTTGGTGGAGGAGGAAGTGCACCATGCACAGGTGGGAGGTGTGGAGGTGATGGTGAGGGAAGAGGGAGTGGGAGGGGGTAGGGGGTGGGGGGGGGCATGCACAGGAGATAGAAAAGAGAGAACACAGTGCATATTCATTAGGATCTGGCAGGTGAACACACGGTGGCAGCAGTGCTGCCATGCTGGGCGAGAGCATTCAGAGGCGTTAATGTGCAGTGTGGCAGCCAGACGACGAGGACTGGTGGTGAGGTTATCCATATCGTCGATGGCACATGTACTTAACGGCACAAAATACTGTAAGTTCTTTACCTTCTTTGTACAAGCATAAAATCACAGTCAATAAGCAAAGGATCACATAAATACTACTTATTTTTGTCAAAATGAAATCCATTTGTTGGCTTATAAATATAAATAAATCCTGAAAATTCAATAACATTCACCCTGTTCAGCTGATTTAACACCTCCTGAGTTCCTCGACATGAAGAAGATGCTCATTTTAACTCACACAATTTATGTAAATAAAATCATCTTATTTGTTATAAAGATTTCCCCTGAATGTGTTCTCACACACACACACACACACACACACACACACACACACACACACACACACACCCTGATGCATTTCTCACACTCAGTGTTTTCTGGTTAAAAACTGTTAGCCACACTTCAGGCAGCCTGACAGGACGTGAACAAACCCAGAGATGCTATTCTCACCTTTCTCCCTTTGCTGATAGGATAAAAATATACAACAGAGGCAAACTTGTGACTCCACAAAGTGTTACATAACACAACATTTAGTGTAAAGGCATATGGAAAAATTTAGCTTAGCGCGTAGCTCTCAAAAGGCTCATAAGTAAACCAGCAGACAGCGAACATTATTCTAAAAATGTGCAGATTGTGGAGCTAACAAAGAGCAGCTGTGTAACCTGAAAGCTAGCTGAGTTAGCATCTTTGTATGTGAAATGCTCTTTTACCTATAATGAAGCTGTCACACCTAAAATGACTTCATCAAAGGATGTTGAACCAATCAGAGGAGGACCCGCCCCCTTTCTGTGCTCTGGTTGGTCAGCCAATCAGCATCAGCTCTGCTGGTGCAGCGAAAACTCTGCAAAACTCGCCCACAGCTCTGAGTGCAGGATGACTTTATACATGAACAAACCTTTCTGTTCCTCACACACATCGAATCCAAACAAGCAGCTCGCTGTCCTCGGCTTTGTGTCTGCACACTGACTCAGAGCGAGTACTGACCCTGTCGAAGTGGTTGAAGGAGGCCCGGAACTCATTCAGCTGCTCCTGGCTGATGCCCTTTGCGTCTCGCGTCAAGATCTGGTTCTCGATTTCATTGATGGTGCGGGCGATGGTGGTGAGTAGCTGCTCCCAGCCCACACGGATGTGCTGCACAAGAGGGAGGAAGACGGACAGTAAACAAAAAAAGGTCACATGATCTGTCTCACCCTCTATGGAGCATCATATTTGCAGCTCAGGACAGGAGGAGCCTGTGAAACATACTTTTAAATGGCAGATATTCCACACACAGCAGCTGATATGTGCCGACATAATACATTTGAAAATTCATATTGGCCAGTAAAAACAACAGTTGGCAGGCTTTAGCTTACAGCACTTGGCTGATGAGCCTGAAAGTTAATTTTGTACTCTGGAGAATAAGTTAAGTTAAAGTCTTGGCTCTGCTGTGTGAGCACAGCTTTGTGACAAACTCAAATCAAAGCTGAGCCCTCAGCACGCGTCTGTGTACCTCCATGGTGTAGTTGGTGTGCTTGTTGTCGAAGATGAGCGCTTCCTGAATGAGCTGGTGGTCTCCCTCCAGCTGGTCGATCTTTGGCTTGTAGTTGACGATGCTTTTCTCGTACTGGCGCAGGTGTGTGAGCTGATCCTCCAGGGTGCCGTGCATCTCGATTGAGATGCGGCCGATTTCCTGCACCGACACAAACAACATTTACACGCATCTCAATGATGCATTATAAAAATGGAAAACATAAAAGTTGAATTTCTTTGATTTTTGATTTAAAAAAAACAACAACATTGTCACATTTTTCTGTGTGTTTTTGTTTGGGTATTTAGAACATAAAGTCTGTCAGTGGAGCTCAGGCTGTGGAGCTGCACACAGCGCTGCACTGCCTGCCCTCATTCTGAACCTGTAACGCTGTCATTTAACTGTTGGCTCCGCTCAGCACTGACTGACCTCCATCTTGTTCTGGATCCAGGGCCCGATGACGTTGGCCTGGTTGGCAAACTGTCTGCGCAGACGCTCGTTGTTCTGCTGCCGGGCGTGCTCCTCGATCAGAGCCTGGTCGCGCTGAGGCACCAGCTGCCTGACCTGTGAGTGACCATGAAGAACACAGAAAAGCATGTTTTTTCCTTCTTTACTCAATGTAGAAAACCTGTTTCTTGCTTTTTTGTCAAACATATTTTCTATATGTTGAATTATTAAAACGACCAAACGCAGACTTTCATTCTCCTCTTTCTGCATGCTCTAATTATTTACATTATAATTCTGTTTTCTGTGGGGAAATGCATATGAATACATGGCGGTGTTACCTTGTCCCATTTGGCATTAATCTCCTGTGGGTTGATGGTGGTGTACGGGTTGGTGCCCGCCATATTCACATGATAGGTCTGCACAATTTTGGCAATCTCGTTGTGGATGCCCAGGATGGCCTGGCGCTCCTTGTCGGCCTCTGGCAGCGTGGCTTTAAACTGCTCGTGAGCCGTACTTAGACCCTGAGACACAAAAACAAAACATCTGAAAACGTCTGGAGGAAGACGAGCTTTGTGAGGACATCCAAACTTTTCTAATGAATACATAATGCATGAACATATTGTGTTTCTTTCCAGAGCTTTCAGAGTATATTTGACATTTTAGAAAATGAAGTTTTGTTTATTTTCTTGCTCACGGATTGATTCATCTGTCTGATAAATGTCAGGCTGCTGTGAAAATGAGAAGTGGTGGACTGCATCAAACTATTCTGTCTGCGGGAGTCAGGGCTCCTCCGTTTCTCACCTGGATTTCCTCGATGGTGTGGACGATGAAGGTGTCCTGCAGGTCCTCCATGGCGCCCTCCATCCAGTTGTTGAACGGAGCCGCTCTTTTGGCAAACTCAAGGTACAGTTGGTCGATGGTTTCAAGAAGCTTTTCAGTTCTCTGTGAGGCATAAAAAATGACTCATAAATACACAAGCTGAGCGTCTAATTCAAGAATTCACTGAGGCTTCTTTCATCTCAGGGGAATTTTATATTTTTATAACTAAAATCAGGAGCAGAAAGTCTTTCCACAGCCTCTGATTACATGTATTCATGTATTCATGGATTCAGAAAAACTTTCCAACAAAGTGAGAGAAGGAGTCTCTTTTATCCCACTTCACCTGCAGAGCCTCGCTGCGTTTCTGGGTCATGGCTCCCAGTGCGTCCCACTGGTCACAGATCCGCTGGCAGCGAGCGTTTACACTGGGGGAGTCGTAGTAATCCAGCTCACTGAGGCAGAAACACAAGAGATTCATTATCATGACCTGCTTCCTCTTAATCATCTCTCTGTTTGTTGTTTTATGTGATTTTTTGTGTCATTACATGTCTGAAAAAGCTCACAGCTCTCTTACTTTAACTCCTGCGCGATGGCGGCGATCTGCTCCACGCGGTCCTGATGTGCAGCCAGGTCGCTCTCGAAGGCCTCGTGTTTCTTCAGCAGGGCCTTGATCTCTGACAGAGAGGCCGTCTCGTAGTCCCGCTTCTGCAGCATGTCCTCTTTACCTGCAGGGGGAGACACACAGGAAACGATGGCAAAATGAAAAAAGAAACATATCTGAAGAGGTATGAATTGAAAACGCACACACACACGCACACACACACCTTCAGTCCAGGCTTCGTGAATGGCCGCTTTCTGGCGGAATTTCTCTGCCAGGTGGTCGAGTCGTTCCAGCCTGCGGATCTCATTGAGGAGCCACTCCTCATAACCCTTCTCTGCTCCCTCTAGATTTCCCCATGCGTTGTTGATATCCTATAAGAGGCAAAGAGGAGGTATGTGTTTGTGCCAAAAACATGGACAAGGAGAAACACACGCTGATTCCTCTGCTCTGAGATTTCTTCAACGTTTATCTTTCTTAAAGCTGCGTCCAATCAGTATCCATCAGTGATGGTGATCCATCCATCAGACCTGCTGAACAGAGTTTGCATTTGAAACTTTTGCTGTTACATACCGACACCATCTTCCCCTCTGAGGGCATGAAGGCGGGCCTGTTGCTGAGCCGCAGTTTGGTCTGCAGGGTGTTGAAATTGATCTCCAGCTGGCACTTCTCCTGCACTTTGGGCGGTTTGTGGAGGCGGCGATAATCTCTGAAGTCCTCCAGCTTCTGCTGCATGGCCTGCATGGTGTTCTCAGGCAGCCGGTTCTCCAGCCAGGGGATGGTGCGGCGGATCCACTCCAGCAGCTGAGGTGTTTTGTTGCATGTGTGCGTGTGTGAGAGAAGAGGATGGAGATGGAGGAAGAGCAGGGAAATGAAGAGGAGAGGCATGCAGATGAATGGAGGATGGTGAGAGAGGTGCAGTGTGTGTGTGATGGATGTGTGGAGAAAGAACACAGGTTAGCTAAATGAATATTTTTCTAATTTTTTGCAACTAAATATAAAAAAACATTTGCTGTTATTTTTTATGTTTTTTGCATGTTCTATTTCATTTACTGCTATGATAATATACCACAGCTACTTATTTTAATAGTATATGAGGTATACAGGTCCCACAATTC
>JAVQJX010163921.1:0-11129 GCA_036025115.1 Ambassis agassizii
CTACATGTCTCCTTGGTTACACTTTCACATTCCCCCTGCACTGCGTTTAACCAAAGCTAATTGTAACATTATGCAAAAGGAGCAATGCTGACAAGCTAGAAAAGTTAGGAATGGAGAACTCTACCGAGCTGCATAAATCATGTGATAAACAGTGAGCACTCATGAACTCCGCACTCCAAACATTTCAGAAACCAGATTCTATTGGGCTGGGAGTCTGTGCTGTATTACCTCTGAAACCACAATTGCAGCTTCGGGACCAAGTTTGCCTCCCTGTCTGGAGAAAATCCTTTTCACATTCAACAGCTGTGGAACCAAACTTATAATTGCTGCAGCATTTACAGTTTGATTTTAAATGTAAGAGAAGATAACTGGAGATAAATAAACATTTAAAATTACACAGCTTTGTGTTACCTGTTTTTTTTTTCTTTAAGCATGCACCGAGGCGTCAGTGTTCGCTGTTGTTTTACTAATGTTGCTATTGATTTTAAGGTTCCAGTGACCACCGGGATAAGGTAGGTAATTATGTTCAGCAATGTTTTACTTGATGTATGCATGTTTTCCCTCTTAGCCTGAAGGACTGGGTGGTTAGAGATGACTTGTTACATGCATTCTTTGATAATCTTTTCACAGTGGGAGGTTCTGCGATTATGGAGATCTTAAAGCTGGAGCTGTGGGATATAAGCTCTAAATGAGCATTATTCTACTACTACAGAAGTATCGTGAAGATAATGCACAAGTGGCTTGTTAAAAAAAATCAGAATTTAAGAACTTATGGGTTTGACATTTTGAAGTTTGTAAAGTCTGGAAAAGTTGACAATGATGAACAAACAAAAAATGTTTAACAGGAAATTTGCAGGTGCCATTTGAATATTATAACAGACTGTCTGTTATGAGCAGTTTGCCCGACGTACTGTTGAGTCAACAGACATCTACAGAAAATCTGCAAATCACTGAACCAACAAGCAGAAAATCAGTCAATATTGTCTTTCTGATGCTCTCAATTCTAATGTAAAACAGCTCCAGGATGGCAGCCTACAGAACCATCCTGGCCTCTACAAACACTTCTGGAGGGGCACCTGGCGTTGCTGGCACACCAGACCTCACCACAGGGAGAGAGAGGGTGAGGTTTTGGCTCAGATTTGGAGCTTCTGTTTGCAAGGTCACAGCTGCCTCGTCGGTGGCTCCCACTGCCTCGTCTGGCACCAGAGCAGAGCACGTCCTCCGCTGGTGTCCTGCAGGAGGTAAAGTGTCCCAACTTCCTTGTGATGGCAGTTTCAGACAGCATGTTAGCACATGTCATCCACACAGTCATACCAAGGAGGGGGGCTACTCTGTGCCAGTGGGGGGAGAAGGATTACAAGCAAAGGTGAAGATCTGAGTGGACTTGCGGCATATACATGTAAAATATGCATCAACCAAACAAGCAACTTTAAAGATCTGGTTATTCAGTTGTAAATTATGGGACATCTTTACACTGACACTGAAGACACAGAGGCAAACTTATCCAGCCTTGCCTTGAATAAGACGAATGACAGCCATGCAAACCGACTATAAATGAAGTTACCAATACTTTTCCTTCTACAATATCACTGCTATCTTTGGGCCTGACTCGACAACTGCTGTGGGCAGATATCGACTGGACAGAGAGGAAAAAGGGTAGGTGGATGTGTGGGAGTGGGGGCTTGTGTGTGTGTGTGGGAAGGGAGGGGCGGTTAGATGCTGGTGGCAACCGTCCATAGATACTTCCCCATTTCTTTTGACTGAATGCTGAAAAGATGTGGTTCCAGCCAGGAGGGGATGTGTGCAGGGGAGGGGGGGAGTGTGTTTGAAGACTTAGGAAGAAAAGCTTAGCGAAAATAAATCAAGACTGTTTCATGTAAGATATGAGATTCGCACTGAGCCTTTTCAAATGAGCCCCTTTATGTCTGAAAATGACTGACAGTCATAATAGCTGGGCTGACTCACAGAAAGAGGAGAATGGAAACAGGCAGGGAGCCAAGTCTGGTTTCCTCACAAAAAATGAAGCCTCCAAAATAAAAGCAAAGAGCAGACCAGACCAGCTGATTTTACTTTAGTACCGCTCGTAATATGGAAAGACTAGGAGCTCTTCCTGTCCATAATTGCTCCATAGACAGACACCCCTCCCCTCAAAAAAAAGACAGAAATATGTTTTGGTTGCCCTAAGTGAAACAGTCTGAAGTGCAAGAGTCTTCCCAGTAACAAGCCTGTAAATTAGCCACAAGGACGAGGAGATAGAGGTAGAGGTAGAGAGAAACTGGTGCTTGTTGTAGGGAAGAACAATTCTAGCGGACCAAACACACATGAGCAGCTGAAAATATAAAGATAAATGCACATTCTTCATACATACATTATAGCTGAACAGTTCGACTTCTATTTAACAGCTACAAACACCAGTCATATTGTATTTTATGGTGTTTAATGTAACTGTAATATAATGCATTTCAAACAAACAAAAGGTGTGTGTGTGTGGAAACATCTTCCAGGCACACAACTGAAACTTTAGTGTACTATACTGCATAAAGAACTACCAGACTGTAACCACTTTCACTGAGGCAGAGCCCTGTGGATACAGTGTGTCATTCACACGGTGTTGATTCCAATTACACCAGCACCAACATGCTCAAGATACATAGAAGAAACCAGGCATTTGCAAACAGCCTGCATTATAATTTGACGCCTGTGGAACAGATGCGTTGTTGGTAACATCATCCTATTGTACTGTAGGAGCCAAAAGGAACATTTAATTTCCAGAACGAACAAACCACCACAATACGTTGTGTTTCATCACCAAACTCTGTGAGGTGTTACAGGAAAAAATGAAACGGGAATGGGTCTGCTAATTGAAGCGGTCATGCTTCCTGGTTTCCATTAGGGTAATTGGCATATCTATTTAGGACATACATATTTTGTGGAAACACATGGAACTGAGCCATAAATGACGTATGAAAGCAATATAATATGCCATATAGCCAACAGTTAATAAGCCATCAGTTCAAAAAAGCCATTTTTTAAGGGGTGGCAAACTTACTTAACCAATTATTTGGACCTTCTACTACTTTTTAGCTGTCTTCGAATTTTAATAAACTGAACCACGTTTTACATGTAAAGTACACATGATAAGTAACCCGTGCATTCAGAATTAACAAGCAGCGTTTCAAGGCCCAAATAGGACATTTACATGCAAAAACAATCACTTGGTGATTGGTCTATTGGTGCACTGGTGATTGCTTGGTCTTTTTTTGCAATTATTTTGTGATTGCTACAGAATATACAAATATGCCACAGTGGAATTTGTTCATTTACAGAATTATAAATACTAGTTGCTATATGTCAAATCAGACATTCTACCCAAATTTTACATTGTACCTCAAACACCATAAAATGTATGTGACTTTTACTGTACAGACAAGATTTAGATCCAAGTCTTAATTCACAGATGTAGCTAATAACATGAATGAATGATGCTTGTTTTACATTCAGGTGTGGCTGTGCCAGGGTCTTACTGAGGCTAAGTGAGCACAGTCCTTGCTGCCAAAGTTGGACTTTTACCTGGAAACAATCTGAATAGAACATGTGGAAAATGTTAAACACCTGTTTTGTCTCAGCTTTTTTACGTAAAATGAGTAAAGCAGTGCTAGCAGAGCTTAGTATGTGTCTTTTTGCTCTGAGATATCTGACACCTCTCAAGTTAATACCTAAACACCTTCCCTTTTCCAGTGCCAAAGAGCTGGCACACACACTGCGGTGTCTTGGCTCACTCTTACATTCCTTGAACGCTTGGTGGAGATTTCCCACCAGCAGTCACCTGATGTTGGTGGTCTAATGGTCGGCATGACCCTGTGGAAATGGGCGTGGTGCCACCCTGGCTCTTTCCCATCTGCTGCATATTGGGTGGAGAGCATTATCTGGTGATGTCCTTGAACAGAAATGGCATCAAACTAGATAAGAATTTTTTAAAAACATTTTTAAAGGATGTTTTTGAGAGGTGTGCCAGACAATCAATTTAGAGTAAATATCTGTCAATTGATAATGCATGGTCCCTGACTGATCAGAGCACCATTACATATATGCACAAAAGACAAAATTCTGCTTCTACACAACGCTACACTGCTGTTGCAAAACTATAAATGCACAATAAGTAAATCAAAAGCGGACCCACATCTCTGGCCATAGTGTGATGCAGTCTGCAGAGATGGATGTTCTTTGAGTATTGACAGCAAGGCCAGAGGGAGCATGTAAAATTTAAAGATACAAGATGATACAGATGAACAAATTGTAAAGATACTTTTATATACTCGATGAGGCAATGTGCTAGCTAGCATGCCATCTGTTTAACACAGGTGGGTGAGCAGAAAAACAAATGCTCAAGAAGGATTAAAATTACAGAGCCAAATAACAACTACAGTCAAAGTATGAGTGCTGACAAATCTACTAAAGTAATAAATAACTTAAAATTTGGGGTGGACTTGATCATTATCTCAAACACAGAGGCCCTCCTCAGAGAAAACAGTAGAAGCTGATATAAAATATCACATCATTACATGAAGAATTGATCCTTTGTTGCTACATGGAGACTGTTAGTCTAATAGCTGTGCAATTAGTCTGCAATTGCAAACATTTAAATGTCTATTGTCTACTTGATTTATTGGGGAAAAGTGCATTACTAACCACGAGAGCTGTTTTATAAACAGTTCCATTTAAACCTTTAGATTAGCAGACTCTTTTGACTTGAAAGGAATTACATACAATTACATAACTGAGCTTAAAAAGCACCCTTTTGGGAATACTTCCCCAAGCCCCATACAGAACAAGTGAGAAGATTAAGATGAATAAATGCCACTGGTTTAAACAGCATTGTGAATAATCCAACAAATGTGTCTACATACTAAGAACAGCACTCCAAATCTGTATTCATTATTTTTTCTAGATGAGTACAAAATTCAACTCCTTGTATTGCACTACAAACTAGTTAAATGAATGTAGGCTAAAGGTGATCTGCATGAACTGACAGCTTGGTATGCTACATAAACCAGTCAATTCAATTCAAATACAGGCCCTGTGTTTACATAATTTGGCAGAGTTCAGGCTTTTTCATTTTTTCTTTTAGTAACTGTACCATCATTGCCTAAGACTGCCATTGTTTTGGTTGGGTGTACTATTCTTTCCTCTTCCTTTTTTCACATGTGGAGGCAGCTATCTGAAGCGTCCACGCCGGTGGATTATCCCACTAACCACCAATCCTTTTGCAACAGTTGAGAGGATGAGAGCGCCTGTTGGATCACCTCCAGGGCCTGCTGGTGCCTCTTCTTCAACTCTGCTTCCAGATCAGCTCCAGGCTGGGGCATGAATCCCCCCATCTCATCATCAACTCCGTGCCATCTCTCAGCTCAGGCCACACCCCAGCAGGGACTGGCACAGGCGCTGTTCTGAGGCCTTCTGAAGGCTGAAGGGGGAGCAACTGCAGGCTTAGATGGTTTTCTTTTATATTGGGGTGTCCTTCTGTCTGTCATTGGCCAAATCTCAATTCATTTTTTTCTGTTATGAACAGAAGCTTGCACCTGTCAGGACAGTGCAGGTGGGAGTAAAACCAAAGAGAAGGAGCATGCATGCCACACACAAATGCACTGCTGCTATAGTCACATGTGCATACAGTATACTATATGCAAATATAAACGCATGTTT
Source organism: Ambassis agassizii (assembly GCA_036025115.1). NCBI lineage: Eukaryota > Metazoa > Chordata > Actinopteri > Ambassidae > Ambassis > Ambassis agassizii. The sequence continues at coordinate 5,704 of JAVQJX010163921.1, forward strand.
AACCATAAAAAACACCTGCTGCTAAGATATAGCGCACACTCCCACACGCATTAAGACACACTATACACAAGGGGTGTCACACTCAATTTCAGGCTAGAAGACACTAACCATAGTTCATTCATATGGGATTTTTAATTTTAAAAAATGTCATTTATTATTGGTATATGATATAGAATTCTTCTTGAATGTGAAGCTCTCTCTTATGGTCCCACATACACATAGCTATCCTTAAATAGTTCATGGTCTGAGTTGTGTGTCACACACAATCTGATCTGCCTTGGAAGGTGCTTGCCAAACATCTTGCTCAAGGGCACATTGGCATGTGGATGGGTTCAACCCACTAACCTTATATCAGTGAACAATCCGCACCACCACCTGAACCACAGCTGCCCTATCTGGATTTGTGGGGGCCCGATCGGGAGTGGGCTCAATTTGAATGTTTCAAACATGTGCCTAAAGACAACAAAGCAACGATGAGGACATGCTGTTCGCTTGATGCCAGAATGTACAATCAGCCTTCAGGGCTTTAGTTTAAACAATGCCTAATCAGACAAAATAAGTGAGTAGGACATGGTAAGAGAGAGAAATGGATGGATTGGTTGATGGAGAGTGAATAGGCAAATGCAGAATCCAAGCTCACTAACAGCCAGTCTCAGATGCCCCTGAAGAACACTTTCCACTGGCCCACCATAATGAAGTGGACTTATCTGAAAATGACTCTCCAGGTTTGAGTCTCCCAGTAGGCTGTAAACAACTAGAAAAGATGTAAAGAGATTAATAAAATATAATTCTCTGCAAATTTACAACATGATACGGGTATGTGTTTTCTAAAACAAACTCATTTAAAACTGATTTATATGCAGTTTTTCAGTCGAGACCTTAATGCCTCCACCAGTCACAGTGGGAATGGACAGATTGGCTTCTAATGGCTATCCGATACTATGCAGCAGTATACCTATGTGTTGTTTAATAAGGTGAACTGACCTTTCATCATGGTTATAAATCAATGACATTCTACCACATTGAAGCACTGCATGCAAATGCATAATATTATCTCCCCACTTGCAAATGCACACACACAAATAAAGTCAAACTTAAAGATTAATACACATGCTTTATGGTCCAATATTTACACATATGTGCCTTGCTTTTTCATCCACTTCTCAAAGACAAAGTGCCTTCAACCTCACTGTTCAATGATGAAATAAAAGAAATTCATTTCCTGCTGCTACTGTACAGTTTTGGATAAAAAAAAGACTGTGAAATTACCTTGGTAAGTGGGGAAGGGGTGAAACAGAAATAGATGAAGTAAGATTGTATTTGATTGCAGGTAAATGGTAGATGTTTGTGTTCAAGGCTTTTGATGTTGTTTTTGAAAGGACCTGCTGGCCTTTCATTCTTGATTACTATCCTTCTGCCAAGGCATAATGGCTGAGGTACAGCTTTGTAATGAACGCATTACCGACAGCAGAATAGAGTAACAATTGTATGTCCAGATTCCTCTCATTTATTTCCCAAATAATACTTCACCTCACCCCACTGCAGCGGCAATAACAGCAAAATCACAGCTAATGCTGTCTCATCTGTCAGAGAAAACAATATAAAAACAATGTGTTTCTTATTGCTCTCTCTCTCTCTCTCTCTCTCTATCCTTGATCACTATAAGTAGAACCCCTAAAGCAGAACACACTCTCCAAATTGCAATTTATTTTTGCATCATCAACACAAAAGAAAAAGCGATAAACACTCTGTGTGCCTAGACATACTTTTCCCTCATGGGCCCTGCCACAGGCCTAGATAGAAACATAGGTCCACGCACCGTTGTGTGTCTCTTTGTGAGTGTGTGGTGGGGTGTGCGGGGTGGGTATTTGGAATATGTTCCCTGCTTCTCTAATAAGCCACCGGCTTGATGCCACTGCTCTCCTGCATGGGAGGAGATAAGAACTGGCGGTGCAGTGGTGTGGGCTCCCATTGAAACCCAGTGTGCTAAGCCCCCTCACAGCCCCCAGCAGAAACTCCAAAATGCACACACACATACACACACACTGCGAGCACCTCCACACAGGCTACAAAAGCAGCCCCCAATGAGGTAACGTTGTGATTACAGATGCAAGAGCACAGACAGCGCGTTGGGAATACGAGGTGGAAGGAAAGAGCGGGAGAGAAAGGAGAGGGAGAAAATAACAAGTATTAAGTCCACTGAGACAGCATTAAAAAAAGCACAATGCATTGGTTGTTGTTCAAAAAGAGTGGGACTACTGAACTGAGGAATCTCTACTTTTTTCCCCTTTAAAAAATTACCACACCAGCAAGACTCATCCCACCCTCATTTACTATCTTTCCCTTTTTATATAAATATATTTTTACATGCTTCAGCAACAGTAACAATTATTGAAGAGAAGAAATGTTTGTGGGGGGCTAAGGGGATGTCATTTGCATATCAAACCTTGTTTTTCAAGCCACATGGGAGTGGAGTTCTCTTCTTTAACTGGTCCAGATTAACCCCATGCAAATGGAGCAGATGCCAAACTCCCATAAATCAGCACTTAAGAGAGCCTACATCTGTAGGAGACATTGTTATGAAGGCCGACCCGCACCTTCCCCATCCAGTCGTCAGTAATTGCAAAACTGTTGCTTATCCATCTGTGGACTGTTTTGTAAAGGAAAGAGAGGAGTCAGCTATTGTATTGGAGGGACAGTGAAGTGCTATTTTCCTTTTGTAGAAAATCCTATCACCTCATTAGCACATTTACCAGTGAGTGACCATTAGCTGTCAGCTATAAAATCAGCTGCCCCAGGGCTCTCCTGCCATTCTCTCAGCATCTGTATTCATTTGCAAATACTTAAGTAGTAGACTAACAATGAAGCTTTTTACATATCTAGCAATGGGCTGCAGTTTCCTGTTCTTACAGTGACTGTCTTGAAAAGACAGTAAAGCATGCTACCTGAGTTTAGATTTTAATTGGTATGACAATGCAACTGTGCATCTTTATTCCTAGAGCCAAAAGTAAATAATAAATGAAAGTAAATAAAGTCACTTTTACTATGGAATAAAAAGCAAGAAAGGCACAATGTATATTTTCAAATGCACTGGGATCCACATAGTTTTCACCACAGAGTGAATGTAGATGTCCACATGTCCACTAACCATGTCCAATTTGTTTTGTCTGTGGTGTCCAGAAGTCCACAGAGCACAAACTGTGCATGATTAAAGGAATATAAAGACTAGAAATTGACTAGGCTTAAGAGAGAAATGTATGGAAATGCCCTACACAATCCTGCGGACACAAATCAACTGCAAGACAACACATGGACACAGGTGTGGACACACAGGATAACTTCATCACAACAACTGACTTTTGTCTGTACTGACTTTGTACTGGTACTGAACACTGGTACTGCCCCTTTTTGTGCATTTATATAATAAAATATATGAATTAATTAGGCTTTTACTACAAAAGACCATAGATTTTTTTTTTACTTTTTCTTCACCTAGCACATTATGGGATTCTTGTGTTAGCCATCACAAAAAAGTTCATTATTGTGCAACACAACATAAAAGTAACATTTATTGTGCTACTCAGGAGATATACTTGTCATTCCAAGGGTTTTCTATTGAAAGTGTGAGAGTATTAGGTTTAAACAGACTTATTACACTGAACATTGGAAATCTACTGGTTGGGTTTCATAATGTATTTACAGAATGTAGTCACATCAACAGTAGCAGGGCTGTTCAAACCAGTATATTTACAATAACTCATACTGTGTGAGACATGTTAGCCTGTACGCCTTCCACTAGCCTTCATGGCAGTAGACAGTTTTTAAGGGCCATACTGACAGTCTAAAGCAGGGAAAATCCCCCTCAGGAATTCCCCTAATACCATAGCCTCAGAGAGTGGCTGCAAGCGGGGGAGAGCAAAACTGAATGATTGTAAGGGGAGTAAAAACTGTGGGATTGGGGAAGAAAGAGAGCTGCCCAGAGGAAACCATACAGGGGGAATGTATATGGTCAGGAAGGAGCAAGAAAAACAACAAAGATTTTAAAGGATTTAGTAACTCAACTGTCAATATTATCAGGTCTCTAAACCAACCTGAGCATGAGTCAATGGACAGAGCTACATGTCAGCAGGAGAGGTGTGAGGACAGAAACAACAACAAGGTAGAGGTAAACTTAGAGGTGCCATTTCTTTAGATTGGACAGGACTCCAGCGACCCACCAGACATACTGAGTTAAAAAGGCAAAGGAAAGTATGGTAAAGGATGAAAAGGCATCACTGATTAAAGGGTGAGGAAAAAAAGAATGTCAAATGTCAAAAAGACCTTAATGATTCAAGAATGTCATTGCATATTGCTTTTTAATTGAATGTCATTACATCCGGAAACCATGTCACAGAAAGTGAACATTATAACATATGGGACCATCGCTTAAAGCATACGTCTGCAAACTGATTAATCCCTTTTTAGTATTATTCTATCTATATTCAGACTGTACATTTTAATTATACTTGGAAAATCTTATGACATGTTTGACGCACGGTGTCTCAGTCTCATGTTGTAAAATGGTTCTACAGATTCTTTAAATCCTATACTGGAAAATGATTTGCAAGTCCTGATATGTGCCTAATGTTTGTCTGTGTTTCCATGTTGGGGTGTAAGGATGACTTCCCATTGCCGCTGCCCTCTCTGTAGTGTATGGCAGACCTCAGCTGAGCCAGCCTCAATCCTGGCACAGGGCGCTGCCAGGGAGAATAGCAGGATTGAGCCAGCTCCCTCTGCAGCTGTCACACGCTCTGAAAAGCAGACCCGGAGACCTTCAGAGGGGTCCCGAAAAACTTGTGGGCTGCATGATGGCCACCATTTGACAAACACAAATACATACATGTGCATTGTTTTCAAGGAGCGAAAAATCTAAAATTTATGTGGGCAGAACTGCTCTCACAGCCTCCATCATACCCCTGACTCAAGCAAGTAGTCTCATCGAAGGTCTACAATTCGATGATATTAGCAAACTGCTCTCCTATGGAAACACCCAATACTTCCAAAATATATGCTGTTCCTGGCTATATTATGATGTCAAATATATATACATGCAGTATGAAAAGAAGAAATAAAAAGGAGGCTAATATATTCATGAATTCATTAAAGTCAGCTTTCATGGCATTAGGGATTCTCCATAAACTTAACTACTCAAAAATTCAAGTATTCAGAAGGAGTGGTCTAATCTATATTTAGCACTGCACTCCAAGACTGACTCATGATGGGATGTTTAAAATAATCTAATGTTCTTCATCTTGTCTGTGCAAGGTTCCTCCTTGCTTATGATGTCAAATTGAGCCAATCAAGGATCATTTTTATGATAATTGAGTGTTTATACTTATTATACAGCCGTTCTTTTTCATTCTGGTCAATTATTCTGGTCCTTTATA
>JAVQJX010163931.1:0-12379 GCA_036025115.1 Ambassis agassizii
GTGTGTGTGTGTGTGTGTGTGTGTGTGTGTGTGTGTGTGTGTGTGTGTGTGTGTGTGTGTGTGTGTGTGTGTGTGTGAATCACAGGTGGGTGGTGGAGTTTATCTCCACTTGACATTCAAAAGCTCATTGTGAAAAGTAGCATGACAACTGGCTGAATAATATACTCTTGTCACCTATAGAGTATCAATACTGTAAATGAAGATGTTGTGCATGTCAGTGTTGGATATGACATGTTATACAATGATTTACAGCAGAAACAGTGCAGACGTATCAGCTCCTTGTATTATATCATGAATATTGAGTTGTGACTTTTTATGTCATGTTTTGCGTTGCTTTTTATGTATTGCACTAATGGCTTATTGAACCTGCCAATTCACGTTCAGCTGAGTGTGTGGTGTGTAGTGAGTCTTTCTTTGTTGTGAAAGGTCTTATCAATCTGAATAGCTTACAACGTCTCGGGCTGTAAACCGTCTGAACACGGTGCAGAGGATCTATTTCCCCGTGAGCAGAAACGTTCCATTCAGAGGAGGGATTCCTGGTTCTGGATGGGATTCAGGATGCAGAAAACAGATGCTGGTTTTGGAGCACTGCCAACTTTTGCAGGAGACCAAGAACCCGGATGGTGCACATTAACAGAGCGACAGAGAAATGTTTGCTTTTTAGATGTGAGTTTCAAATGGGGGGAGAAATATAAAAAGCATATATCCAGAACAGAGTCTGAAAGTCAAAGCCAAAGGCCTCTCAGACAGGCACATTTGCAGCACAGCTCATTTTTTGAAACACATTCACACTATTCTAATTCTAAAACGTCTGTAAATATGCCACAGTAACTTTGGCAATATTTTAAAAACATTATTAGACTACAAGATGACCCCACTGTTAAACTTTCTGAAGAAAAGTGGGTCTGTGACAATGAAGTACTGAGTGTCTAAAACTGTAACACTGTGTCCTCAATTAAATTTAGAGCAGAACACACAATCTAAAAAATAGTTGGATTTGTTATCTTTGAACAGAGACATGCAACAGTTCCTCTGTTTTCAGTCCTTTTGCTAAGCTAAGCTGACTTGTGCTGTATTTAATACAACAAAAAAAAATGTTCCCCGGAATGTCAATCTGCACTAAACATATTGAGATTTCCACCAGAATTTGATCCGGTCCACATGCAGGTAAAAATTAGAACAATAGTGAAAGTGAATCAGCTCCTTGACCTCTGTAATCTTTCCATGAACCCTCCCAGAAGGTTTTAAGGGACATAAATCTCGGGGAAATAGTTGTCCTGCCGAGAACCTGGCCAGAACGCTCACCTCGGCCAGAGCCCTTTAACGACAGCACAAATGACTTCTCAAGGCAGTTCTTTGCTTCCAGGTCAAACTAAAACACACCTTAGTAGCACTGGATGTGTTACTTGTACACAAGAGTGTTGGTCAAGGCCACAGTCATATTGTTTTATGAAGTGCAATAACACCAAATACTGTAAATGTATCTAATCTAGATGTTTATGTTGGTCATATTTAGTGTCTTAACCCTTCTGCACAGGTCTGGCTGGAGGTGTTCTGTTCAAAGCTTCAAGGCCTCTTTGTTGTATTGACTTAACCTTTAATTAGCCAGGATGCATTACTAGTTTAATGACTTTGGCGCCTCAGGTCATGGTCACTGTAGAAAACAGCGCCGCCTTTAACCTTTGTGGTATCCCTCTACTGATAATAAAGATGACATTTCAGGAAAAGGTATAGGAATCAGTCCATAATAGTCTTTCACTACTATAAATATCAGCTTGTGGACCTGTGTGTGTCCACCTGCTTGTGTGTTTACAGCAGTGAGTGAGTCCGCTTTATCGTTCAGTAGGATGCTATAAAAGTCAAAAACCAAATCAGACCCACAGGAGCATTTTTACCAAAAAAATTCCCAGCCAGGAGAAAGCAGTAAAGTGTTATGTGTTCCGTGGGAGCACTTTGAACGGAAGAACCTTGACATGACACGATTCCTGAGCTCTGCTCCAGCCGTCAACATACGATATGCCCACTGAGAAGCAAGAACCAGTAACTTCACATCATGTTATGGAATCTGATCCTGCAATTTGTCCTGTTTTACATGTTAAATTAGTTTTATCATATTTTATTTACACGTATTTTGTTTAAAAAAAAGAAAAAGAAAACCATGCATTTTTGTTCTGGTCTAGTTTGCTGTGTTGATTTCCATAGCAGTGTCAGGTTTTCACCACTGACATTACTCTTTCAGATAACACAAAATATAGTGATTCATTTAAAGAAAACGTTTTTTCCAACCAGAGGATATTATTGTAATTATGCACCCTTACAGGCACACACCCATGCAGAAGAACAGAAAACAAAGAGGAACAAAAGACAGAAAACACAAAACAATTAAAATGCTAATTGTTTTGAATGAAACCACCATGTGGAGAGAAGATTCTGGAGGCCTTCCTCAAGAGCCTTCTCCAACAAGGACTCCTGATACATACACTCTGTGACAGCTAAAGGAAGACTGCTGTGCAATTCAGTGAATTGTAGCAACAAAAAAACAAACAAACTGCAGCATTTTTGAAAGATTTTTCAGTTTGCATCATGAGCTGCTGTAAAGGTATACACTTAATGTGAAATATTCCTTTGAGGGCGTGCATGTGGAGTTCTGATTGACAGCTCATCAGAATAACAGGCTCTGATGTGAGGGACGTAACCTCCTGCACTAAAACATTCCAAACACACCGGCCCGCTTGTGCTGAGTAAACAGAAAATGTAAACGTTGGTTATTTAACGAGCCTCCACCTCTCCATCCTCACATCCCCTCATCTCCACCCACCCCTTGCCCTCATCCTGCACCCCTGCCCCAGCATCCCCGCCTCTTTACACATTAAGTATGCATTGATTCAGCCTCCCCTGTGTTATAAATACAGCATCGATCCACCCCACGATCAATAGACTCATTCACATGCATAGAGCCACTTTGATAACTCTCCTACTCTGAACCACTTGCAATAGCATCCTCCTCCCTCTCTCTCAATAGCCTCACATATTCCCCTACATCATTCTTTATTTTATTCCTATGAATATCTATGTACGTGTAAAGGCACTTACAATCAAGCGCACAAATTCCTCAAATGACAGACAACATTTTCCAATCCATAATTCATCTAAATCACTATAAGCATTAATGTATGTCCAATATCTTCCACTTTCAGCTACTGTTAATATTGATGCAGTGAGTGACTGGATGCATAATTGTTAAATTACGTCTTTTTGATTTGAGTCGAGTACACACTGGGTTCTTTTAGCATTTCAACTGAAACAGACAATGAAGGAAGATGTGCTCTTTTTAAAGAACAATGATGTTTAAGGAGAGGTTTAAAAAGAGAAGTGATGTCCCACTATCACCTTTCCAGATCTTTTGAATCTGAACTTTTAGTTTTTGTAACTGTTGGAGGCAGCCTGTCCTCACCAGGAAACACGGCATGAGGTATTTCAGTCCTTGAAATGTTAAAAGTCACCATCTCCAAAACCATGACTTTTTCTCCTGTATCAAGAGTTGGAGTCAGAATGTTTGATTCGGTCAATAGTCCAGATAAGTTTCAGTTATGATACATATGGGCTGTATATTGGTGTCACGTCATCAGGAGACCAATAAAGGTTTCAGGGAAGGTGGATGAGGGCGTGTTGTGTGGTTGCTGTTTCATTTAGTTTCATTTTCATACTGTTCACTTTTAAGAGTTCCATTTTTACTTTCATTTTTGTGCGACCACTTAGCTCGCCTGTACCTAGAGCCAGCTCTGCTTAGTCCACAGTGCTTGCATAACATTGGTGTACAGTGATTGATACAGCTCTAAGTGCTTGGAGTGGTGCTTGGCAGCTGCCATTTCTGACCAGGCACCATCGAACTGGTTTGCAAGATTGCTGTGTGCTGCGAAGAACTAAATGCCACCTACTTCAATTCAATGCTACAATTTGTGATGCAATCAGACAACAAAACCTTTTGACATTCAATATTTCTTAGTGGAGGGCTTATAACTACAATTGTGATCAAAAAAGTTAATTTTAACCTGCATGTGTTTCATTGACAAACAGAACTGTTCCAGCTGCATATTAACATGACACACAAAAAAGCAGGATTTAGAAAACTGCTTTTTCATTTTTACTTGCTCTCTTTCTCTGACATATTCTCCTCCCACACTCTCTTCTCTAAAAGAAGTGAAGGCTGAGGTCAGTTGTTGATGATCTTTACAGGGGTCTGTCCCTGTTGTGCACTTAAGTAGCTCCTCATTGCTTTTATGGTGACTCACTAAAACCTGTCTTATAAAAGGCAGTCCAGTGAAGGTAAGAACAGGTGGAACACATTCAATGCCCATTTCTTCCCCACCTATGAATTTTATTGAAGCTGACCCTGCATCACTCTGCCACAAATGTGCCAGTTGTAGATTGAAGTTAGTGCATGCACTTTGTCTACTGAACCACAAGAAGATCATAAGATGGTTTACTGTATTTCAATACACATGGGAATGTTTTCAGGGAAGGATCATCAAAATATAATGAACCATATTTTGATGTGCTTCCCTCAAAATAGTTTTGTTGACAGTTCATCTTCAGAGCCAGAATCTGATTTTTTTTAAAGCTCTCTCAAAAACAAGTAAATTACAGTAAGTACTCTGTGTTCCCTTTCTACTCCCATTCTTTCTGGCTTTACTGCATATTGAAGAAAAAACATATCACATCCAATTTGTATTTTGTAGTTTTCCTCTCAGTGCTAACATTTAAAAGTAAATGGGAAGAGTCAATATGAAACAGGGCTCTCTGGAACATTCAGCCACACATTCAAAATGACTCCTCTTAATGTCAGAACCTCACTTTACATTAGCCGGGGTGTAGAACAAGCAGATAGATAATGTCATTTTGTCACTGTGCTTTGCAGCTACTCCATTTTGATGGGGAGAGCTTTGGCTGGCAGTGTCGCTCATCTTAAAGATCAGCCTTAATTGTGCTGGTGTGCAAGAAGACCCTGCTGTCCTCGGCGGGAACTCTAATTGGCTTAAACTTAACTTAACCTTTCTGCAGCTTTATTGTACAAACGGCAGTAAAAATGACATTATAAATGGATCCTTTGTAAAGCAACACAATATTAGAAATTGCTGCCAACTTCTGTACATTACTGCAACACAGTGGATGGATGCGCCGCATGAGAATGTAGCATGCAAGTCTTTTCAATAAAATAAAATCATGGCTTTGGTTTGCTTCGACTGTGTTCACATGTTAACCAACAGAAAGAAATTCACTTCATTCATTAGTCTCCATCAGTATGCTCAAATTTCTAAGATTTTTCCTGCTCAGGTTAAAGGGTCTTCATCTTTTATTCTTCAAAGACATGCAAATGTTCTCTCTGTGTCTTTTACCTTCATTCCAATAAACCAGGCTTATTAAATGCATTAGGGAGAATCAAAGATGAGGTGTCCTTTGAGTGCATTCAAAGAGGTTGGTGATAGGAGTTAGAAAAAGGGAAGAAATGGGAACCCCTTTTTGTGTCCCTGCACCCATTACTGTACACTACTTCATTTAGCGCCAATTAGATTTTCAGTTCCCTTTCTGGTGCTAATGCCGGGACTTGCAGGGACCATGCTAAATTAAGCACTAGATCTTCATCACAGACTGAAAACCAATTGATTTTGCTCCTTAATCAATTTATTTCATTAGTTATACATTCCTATTTTTTCCCTCTCGCCTCCCTCCCGTCTTGTCTCAGGAGCCGGCATCAGGAGAGTGACCTATCTCAGAGTGTGACACAGAGGAGAGTGATTTGAATGATAACCAAATAGCTAGCACGGCCTCGGTGGTGTTTAAAGATCATATGTAAATCAAATGTCGGGGGGGAGAAATTGCTTGGTGGGGTTCTGTCAGAAAACAATTTAGTGATCGTTAAAAGGGATGCCTCGCCGTCGTGCAAACCTCCGCAAATTAAATCAATGCAGCCACTGGTCTCTGCCCCCTTTCACTTCTATCAAGCACCCACCCCCCTCTCCCACTCTCACTCTCATTTTTCTTCTTGCGCACATACAGGCACACAAAGATACTCAGAGAGAAGAAGACAGAGTGAGAGCTTAAACCTTAAAGATTTTCTGGATAAAAAAGATAAGGATGGTTTTATTACTCTAGTCCTACACAGTTTTTGGAATTATGATGAGAAAAACTGGAGTTGCTAAGCCACAGTGTAAATAACACAAAGGGACACAGCATGGCACACATGATGACAGGCGTGATAATGCAACATGAGATGTGGGGAGATTGAAAAAGACCCCACCCAGGATGATCTCACCGTTTCTCCTAATGAGATGAGTTACTGTAGCAGCACAAGACAGCTTTTCTACAGAAGACATCACTACAGCAATAGTTATGGAAAAAATACACTAAAATGCTAACGCACCCCCCCAAGAGAGCCAGTCATGCTTGACTCCTATCCCTAAAGCCTGTATGTGTCAATCACAGTCCCTGGGGAGAAGCTGCATGTTTCAGAAGACTAAGGAAATAAAAACATGTTGTGGAAAATCTACATTTGGTAGATGGAGGCGACATCACTCACTGCAACATGTTTGCAGAGTTGTGTGCTGGAGCCGGCTACAGATGTGGTTTGCAGTTGAAAAGCAGAATGTATTTTCTTTTTCTCAGCCTTCTCAAGCAGAGATGTGCAGTCAGAGATGTGGGTGGGCTGGCATGTACGCATGCCCACATGTACATTTGTGCTGTGCTGTCTGCAGGGTGTGCCGTCATACACAGTGTCACCATGAACACATGCTGTGAAAAAGAAAAAGAACTACCCAAATGTGTTGTTTTAGACGCTTGTAGGAGCACCTTTGTCAGAGGATAACACACATTCACACAGACACGTAGAGATTTCACAGTACACACTCATTGTGTCTGCTTGTCAAATGGCACCTGATATCCGCCAGCGTCTGGGAATCAAATTAAGTGAGCGACTGCTGCCGAGGCCTCCTTCGCTTTTTTCTCATCCGCCATCCCTGGGCATAATTAATTTTATCATCAGCGTCATTATTATTGTTAAATTGTTTTTCATATTTCTTCATTTTTTTCCTCCCATACCCCCCACCCCCCACCCCTCTGCCTGCCCGGAATGCCAAGTGTATGCTAATGTGTTTTGGAGATTGCCAGTGCACGCAGAGGTGGAGAGAGGTAGAGAGGAATGAGAATGAGAGAGGGTCTGAGATGAGGAGAGGGTGGGAGACGGAGGTGAGACAGAGAGAAAGGGGGGGGGGGGTGCAAGCAAGGTTGGGAGGCAGGTGGAGGGGGAGGCAGGATGGTGGTGGGGTGGGGTGGGGGGGGCTCAGGTGGGGAGAGGGCGCTGTTGTGAGCGGCCACATTACGTATTCCACCGGCGTATTTGGAACCCAATTAATCAAGCAGAGGAGAGGAGAGATGCAGAAAGGATGAGATCGCCCTTCACGTTGATGAGGCCTGGCCGGGGCAAACGCTCAACCACCTGAGCTCCTAACAGCCATGCCGACGCACAGGAATTATGGCAATACCTTCACTCTTTTCTTTCTTTCTCTCTCTCTCGCTCTCTCCAAAACGCACACTCTCTGGCTCTCTCTCTCTCTTCCCTCCACCTTTTCCTCATCCCTCTTTTTGTGCTAATGTAACACAGTGTCTCACCGTCTCTACTTCTTCTACCAAAGCTATTTACTTTGCACATTTTTCACCCTGCGGAGAACAAGTCCAAGAGTTATTTTCTTTTCTGTGATTTGTAAAATACAAAGTCAAAAAAAAAGTTTTTTTTTGCCAGATAGCTGAAACAAGTTAAACACACTGATAAGGTCCATTGCATGAGAAGAAAAAAATAATTATTAAGAATTAGAAAACCGAGTTTTTAAGGACATAAGAGTTGGTGCTTGTGCCAGCCGTCACTGACTTCTGCATCAATGCAGCTCTGCCTCTTCTCCACAGATTTGGGGTCAAGCCTGTGGCAGCCAGCCACCACCGGCGATCGTTGGGAAATTGACCGTCTCATAGAGGAAGAGAGGCCGAGAGTAAAACTCCAGTCCCTCGTTGACTTAATTTGATTCCCCTCCCTAGAATGCAAGCCAATAGATACCGTATCTACATAGTGCTCTGTGCAGGGTCTATAAATATTGACCCTCCATTTCCTGTGTGTGGCGTTAATGAAGCATTTAGTATACCCACAGCATTATGGAGGACCTATGTAAAGCCACCTCTCCCTTTGTCAATGCCATTCCCTCCTACACTGATACACACACAATAGATAGACTAAGGTGCTAAGAAAAGAGCCTTCAGAAAGAAAAGTGAAAAAGGTCACTTTAAATGGCCTTTTAGCAACAGTAAAACAGACGTGTTCATGAGCACCTAAATTTGTTTTGTTTTTTTGTTTTTTTTGTTTTTTTTTAAAAAAGCTTTCAACCAATCAGCAAAAAAGTACTGTTGAAATAGAAAGGTTGGCCATTTTGGGGGTCTTTGAGACTGACTCATTTTGAGAACCACCCCCAAGTGGCCACTTAAGGAAATGCAGTTTATTTTTACTTTTGTGTATTTCCCTGGAACTTACAGTTTATTTACAACCGAGTGCACTTTCAGCAAATGAACACCAAAAACCATGATGAACTCAACTCACATGGATTGAGCATGTAGGTATTTACCTTTTTTCATTGCACAAAACATCCTGTTGTGTACATCCAATAAAGTGACTGATTAGTGCATGATGTAAAAGTAGCTAACAACTATAAAAGTGAGCATCAGTCAACATTTGTTTTGACCAGAGGTGGCATTGGCACCTTTGCTGGGCCTTTATTTTATCACACACTGAGTGTAAAGGACAGTTTTTCCAACATGTCCTCTTGGAGTTTCTCTCTCTATCACATCACTTCCCACATCTCTCTGCTGCTCCCCCTTGTCTATCACCCTCACTTCTCACCTGTCACCCGCTCACCTCACAACCAAACACCCTCCATCCTTTTTTGGGAAAAATGAAATAATTTTGTTGTGGGGTCCCCGGGCGGTTTTGTAATTTCATGCCTGTGTATGATAATTTTATGCTGTCCTGCGTCGCGTAACTCAGGGCTGCCAAATGCTGACAGGTGATAAATACGATCTTTTCCGCCCCGTGTGCAGCAGACCTGAAAAAAAGAGAGAGAGAGACAGGCATGAGGGGGGTCTGGGTTTGGGAGCTGAAGGTTTGTAGGGAGGGGGGGTTCCTACTTCAGGAGAGTGGCTTAGGCCTTGGTGGAAACAGTGCGCACAGCAGTGTCACCGGCACTGGAGCAATTTCACGGCTTGCCCACCCCACCTTCCCTCACCAACACACTTTGATTCACTTACAGCCGGCACACACTCATCCCTATCTCCCTTTCACTCCCTCTGTTTATCCCCCATCATTTTCATTCATCTGTATTTCCCCTCCGAGTGTCCTCTTCCACCCAGGAGAGACACAGTGGACAAGAACCTTCAGGTAGCCTTGAACAGCAGTTGTAGTGATCAGTGCGTCTTTTTTTTCTTCTCACAGGTATCAATAAATAAGAGGCCAGTTTTTGGAGGGGCAGATTTTCACCCTGTCAAGGAGACTTTTATGTGGCAAAGGGGCACAAGAACAGAGAGAGAAAGAGAAAGGGGGGGACAAGGAAATGACCCAAGCGTGGAGGACTGATGGTTTTCTGAGTGACGTAATTATTCGCCTCCTTGCATCGTACAGTTAGAATGATGATATCCAGAGAGGGGAGCAAGTCCAGGCTGTGCACACATGTCACATGTACACGAATGACCTTCACGTTATACCTGCATGTCAAATGCATTATTGTTGATAGGTTATGGCAAACAGATCCTAAAGAAAGTTCTGTCACATGGCTGTCTCTTCCCCTGCAACAAAAATATCAATTTGAAATTCAGTTTTTGATATTCATTTTAATTGCAGATACAGGATCCTTATGCCATTTAAACATGGAAGTAATATAGTAAATAGAATACGATCGTTCCTCACGGCGTATCAGTGGATTCTGCACCATGTCCAAGAAATCCACTCAATCAATCTGGAGATGTGGGAGAGGGGAGGGGTGTCTGCATCACTGCGGTTCCAAGTCATTAAGCAGCCAGAAATTAATTGACTTCACGGTGCTTATATGGCTGAGCGTGGGTTTAACCCAGGCACAGCAGCCTCTATCAGTATTGTACTGCGTGTTCCCGGAGCTGCTGGTGGGACACAGCACAACTCAAGTCAGCAAAAACAGTCATGATGTCCCATATAGTATGATTAATAAGGTGATCACACAGTGATAAAGTGTCTCAGTGATACATTGTAAACGAAAGGTATGTACACTGCACTGCTTGTGATTTCACCCCATTATGCTGTAGATAGGTATATGTCAATAACTTCCAATATAATCTGCAATCAATGAGGTTTCTAGTTCATAAGATACTCACTCACAAGATGGAAATTTCGGAAGATATGGAACAGTGGTTCTCCCCCCCTGTCAAGGTGCACATGAATTGACCAGAAGCTTGTGGCAACACACACTCACACACACTCACATACACACACTCACCCTCAAATAAGGACCCTCCTGCAGGCTTTATTTGACCTCTATGTTCGATTTCTCTTTCAGAATCCAATCAGGCTGAAGTCTCCAGAGGGAGAACAGAACAGAGGAGGAGGAGGAGGAGGAGGAGGAGGAGGAGGAAGCAGAGAGCAACAAGAACTTACTGTGAGTGTTACATTGTATACACTGGAGCTGTGTTCAGGAGCATCAGGTGCCAGGATCAAGACAGTTCACTGGGTAGAGATGGGGAGTAAATGTGTGTGCTTGTGTGAACGGTTGTGTTTAGGTCTGATTTGTTTACTTTATACCACTTTGAGCATAGGAAGAAAGACTCTGGCTATAGTCGACAATTAATGAAAGGCTGGGAGGAAGCATTGAAAGCAAAAGCACAAAACATGGTTCATTCTTTCTGCCATATGAATTATATAGTATTTTGGTTGAAAAATGTGAGTCTGAGGACTATTATTTCAGCCAAGATTTACGTCCATCAGGCAGCAGTAATGATGGAGGCTTACGATGGTCTGTTTCAGGTTTGCTCCAAAGCAGCCTTCCATTATAAAGCACCATTGCTAAACATCTTTTATTTTTTGCCATTAATGATGAAGAAAACATGCAGAATCAGCCTAATATATGAAGCACATATGGAACCTATTCTCTGATCATAAAAATGTTGCTATCCTGCCAAGTCTTTGATGTGTACTGACACCAGATAACATGCCAAACACTCTATCTGATTACATTATCCAACCTTCAGTCTGCCTACAGTCTTGGAACTCTTCTCCTGTTTGACTGGCATTACCCTGGTCAGAAACAGTGACTGCATACACGATGGTCTACATTGGGGATGCTCAATACATCGCAAGGGGGCTGTTGGTCAATCGCAAGACATCCAGAAAATGTTTTAATGTTCATTGTATCATCTGTCCTTACGGTACTCCAAAGATCGTTTATAACACATTACATCATTGTGTGCTATTGTGTGTATAGCGTGAACGAGTGAGTGCTCTTATGTCATATCATGTCCACAAACGGGACAGACAGCTATATGCTGCAGGCTGACAAACAGACAGACAGATGACTGATGACTCTTGGGAGTTCAGACTTTGTATAATGTCCCTCAAAAGTGATGTTGGCGCACTGGCTCGTTAGTTAGCTAGTTAGCTGCTATCTGCTATCACAAATCTATTTTTGACGGGGTGATTAACATTAAAGTGAAGTAGCAATACTCTGCTTCTTGTCAGGAACTTTTATGAGTTAAAATACATGCCATTATGATCATCCATTTACCAGCCTCTCTGCTTACTTGATATCTAGCCTGCACCCATGGTCTACAGAGTCTGGATCTCTGCAGCTGTTTGACAGACCCACTGTTTCAAAATATTCAAATGTCAGGACATTTTTGACGTGTTGTTTTGGTGAGATTAACAATGGCTCGAGTTGATGCAGTAGAGCGGCTCAATTCAGTTATAATGGTGTGTTGGGCACCTGCTCCTCCAGGGGTCAGGGTGTCAGATCAATGCTACTCGATTCATTTGACTTACCTGTATCTTATCATATTATGTTGCACAATGCAGATATTATGTAAGGTTCTCCATAATCCTTGTTTTTTTTATGAAGAACTCATCTTCGCATGACTAGATTTGTATATAAATAGAGCAAAATATTAACATACAGTCAGAGCATAACCTCAACTCTTACATAAAAATCTACGGAGCCCGTAAAGGGACACTGAAGGAAAAAAAATATATAATGATTATCTCGTGCGCACGAGATAGTATCTGGTGCTCACGACAAACTATCGGGTGCGCACGAGAAACTATCTGGTG
>JAVQJX010163958.1:0-23696 GCA_036025115.1 Ambassis agassizii
GGTTTATTTGTCACATGCACAGTTATACATAGTACAATTGTACAGTGAAATGTGTTAATATACTCTTTTACAGACGTTTCTGAGAGACAAAGGCGTCTCTGCTTCACACTTAAAGTCAATATTTGCCTCTACACACGACATTTGTCTGTACACATTCTCTGGTAATGTGTGTGATGTTGAACACCTGCTATTAGACTTCTGAAAACTGTCTCTTTGTTTGTTTTTGGACTTATCAGGAACACCTGTCTCCACACTACAACTGTCTGTGCGTGTGCGTGTGTGTGTGTGTGCAGGATTGCGGGCGTGACTGTACATTCTTCTGTTGTACCTGCTCGTCCAAACAGGAATACAGCAGTCATGAGTGACGGCAAACATTCAGTATGTCTCCAGCTTCAGCGCAACACTCACAGGTCAGTACCATCCATCTTTATGGTTCACCATTGAAACAGTAACAACTTCATCTTCAGTATTTCTGGATGTTTTAGTATTCTGACAAATGAAAAAAAAATGTTAAACCACGTTCATAATTACAGCTCGTAAAAGAACGGAATGTCAAAACACACAGACTAAATGATGGGATTTGTAGAAGTACTCAGCAATGTAAATGTAAATAAATAGTGTGTTTGAGTTAAAGCTGGCTTGCGTACTGACACAACTTAGCCGTTAAAGCAAATATCAGATGGCATTATGACATTAATGTGTCCTCTGTGGCTGATATCAATGAAAAAAATAACTGAATTAATTACAGGCTTTAAATTTAATTCATAAAAATGAATTGCACATGATTTTTGTTGAGTCTGAACTGGTTGCTAGCTTTAGCTAACTGCTGTGTGATACTTAATCAAGTGCACAAAGCCGGTGTGTAATGCGCACGGGGTCAAAGAGGTGCCATCTTGGATACTGTAAACCGAACATAGCATGGTCACAGCTAGCTTTGGAACGTTGTCATTATCAAAATGCTAACTGAGCACATAAGGAGGAAAATGGCTAATTTGTCAACTGATAATATAACAATAGCTTATTGATGTGGTGTAGCTATAAGGTTAGCATGCTTAGCATCTGTTTGGATAGCTAACGTGATGCAAATATACAGTATGTACCATAGAACAAAAACTAGCAGCACAGCTAACCAGCTAACTTGGTTAATTAATTAATTAAGTTAATTAATCTACAGCTTCATCTTTCTTTTTGAATATTCCAGGAAGCTTCAAACCGCCCCTGACAACGTGGTATGAAAATCATGTCGGCAGCCAACTACATGCTAACAGAGGAGCAGCTGTTGTGCTGCATCTGTCTGGATGTGTTCACCGATCCCGCCACGCTGCCATGCGGGCACAACTTCTGCAAATCCTGCATCACGCAGCACCTGAACTTTAACTCCCAGAGGCAGTGCCCCATGTGCAAAGAGCACGTGGACAGGAAGTACAAGCTCGGCGTGAATACGTTCATATCTGAGATGGTGGTTCAGTTCAGACGATCGGCCGTGAAGAAAGCCTGCAACGGCTCAGAACCGTGCGTAGCAACACCAGAGAAAGACACTTACAATGTCCCAGCTGGATGTAAAAGGAAGTCTGCGAGGTTCCGCCTGCTGTTGGCGGTCAGCCTGACCTGTCTGCTCGTCTTCTTCGCTACCAACCTGTATTTTCATCTCATCCTGTCCAGCTTAAAGAACAACCTGCTGCTGGATTCGGTGGCAGAGAACATGTGCACCAAACATGTCCAGCTTCTGGATCTGTACTGTAGGCGTGAATATACACCCATATGTAAGAGCTGCCGAGGGGAGAAGCACAGATTTCACCCGGTGGTTCCTCTGAAAGACGAATATGAAGCACAGAGGTCAGAACTGCTGAAAACGAAGGCTGAAATCAACCGGATGACCCAGGAGAGGTGGCAGCAGATTCAAGAGCTCAAACAGTCAGTAGAGCTCAGTGAGGAAGCTGCAGGCAGAGAGATGGCGGACGGCGTTCAGTTCTTCACCGCTCTGATCCAGAGTCTGGAAGGAGCTCAGGCCGACCTCGCTGAGATGATTGAAGAGAAGCAGAAAACAACCGAGAACCAGCCTAAACAGTACATTGAAGACATGGAGCGGGAGATCTCTGAGCTGATGAGGAGGCGCGCTGAGGCGGAGCAGCTCTCACAGTCTAAAAACCAGCTTCACTTCCTGCGTAGCTTCGCATCCCTGAAAGCTGCTCTGCCCACCAAAGACTGGAGCCAGGTGAGCGTGTGTCCGGTGACGTATGAAGGTGTCATGAGGTCGGTGTTGGTGAAAGCCGTGAACCTCCTGACGGAGACGATCAGAAAGCAGATGAAGAAGCTGGAGGACGTCGAGATGAAAAACATGAAGCGGTTTGCGGCGGAGGTGACGTTGGATCCTGACACGGCTCACCCCGCTCTCGTGCTGTCTGATGATGGGAAGCGGGTGCACTGTGGGGACGTTCGGAAGAAACTCCCAGACCACTCCAAAAGATTTGAACCTGCCATGAACGTGTTGGGGAAGCAGAGTTTCTCCTGCGGACGTTTCCACTATGACGTCCAGGTCAAAGGAAAAACCGGGTGGACTTTAGGAGTGGCACGCGAGTCGGTCAGCAGGAAGGGGGACGTCAAGCTGAACCCGGAGAACGGATTCTGGACCATACGTCTGAGGAACAGCACCGAGTACTTCGCGCATGAGAGCCATCCCGTCCCTCTCAGTGTGACTCCCCACCCGGAGAAGGTGCGAGTGTTTGTGGATTATGAAAAAGGTCGGGTGTCTTTTTACGACGTCGACACCGCTGCTGTTCTTCACTCCTTCACTGGCTGCAACTTCACAGAGAAACTCTACCCTTTCTTCAGTCCTGGACGCAGAGACGGGGGCAAGAACTCTGCACCTCTCATTATATCTGCTTTGAACTCCTGGACGGGCGAGACAACAAAAACATCTGGATCATAGTTTTATCATGTGTGAATTAATGCTTTGTTATTATGGGCACAACTTTTTTTTTTTTTTTGTCCACAGCACTTCCTTCTCAAAATGGCCATGCGTGTCACTTTTATCAGATTAAAGTTTGCACCTGTAATCATGCTGATGCCATTTTAGGACAGAAAAAAACATGCAGCCTCACAAAAACTCCGGCTCAAAAGTCTGCAACAAACTGTAAGGATTATGGTAATGTGTCAGAGGCCAGGTGCATGATGGGAAAGGAGATGAGTGGTGCGGTGGCTGGCTGGTTAGGATATGAGACAGATTATGGAAATATGATGGTCTGGATTTAAGATTTTCCCTCCAAAGCCGAGCGACTCAGAGAGTCTTATCTTGGGCAGATTAACTTTTTCCTTTCAGCCCTCCTCCAACATCCTGCTGCTTAGCAAAACAATCAAATATCTGGACAGAAACATGAGTCAGCAGAGGAGCTCGCCGACACTCTCTGTCAGCTTCAAAGAGGCTGCGTTCAAGCTTTTGTTTTGCTTCATTTGACTCATGCATAATTCAACCACAATATGATATGATCAGAGTTCATTTGTTAACTGTTGTTGAGCCACCTCCTGTTCTGTAAAAAAAATAAACAGAAGAAGAAATGAAACAGGGAAATGTCCCTCAGTTGTTACTGTTGGAGTCTGCGACCATGGACGTATGAATCCATCTGTTTTATTAACCTTATAAACTTGTCTTCTACAGGGTCACAGGACGGCCTTATAGGAGACTTATAGGATTCAAAACAGGAAGTGTTTCTGTGAGGCACCACCATGCACCACCCAAAGGTAAGAAACAACACTGAAAACGTACGTTACCACACATACAAATCAAACGGTAACACTGCACGGAATGATGGTGGACTGAGAGAGGACTTTATTAAGTATGTTTCAGTACTCTGACATATACATACGTTGCTGTATACAGGATTTTGCCGCCTTGACAACCCCCCACCTCCCCATTCACAGTGAAGACGTGGAGCTGAGTGACCGAGCACCAGTCAGAACGACTGTGGAGTAAAGAGGCCAAAAACATTCGTTTTCCCAGAGGTGAGCCAATCACAACATCAGACCAATTATTATGCAAAAAAAAAAAAATATGCAAAGTTAAACGTGTGCCGTTTCAGGAACATCATCCGCTCAGTTCACAGTGAATACTAACTGTACCTGTTCAGCAAGAACCCGCATACAGGCCATGGTTGACACTCATTCAGTAACTCACTCCATATATAATAGGGTTTTGGGTTGGGAAGGCCTCTTCTGGATTATTTGATAATCTGTGGTCTGAAGTTTTATGCGACGTCTTTGTTTTCAGGTTTTTTTTGAAAATCAGCATCTCTTAACGAAATTTCAATTACACACAGACAGACGAGCGTATCGCCGATGTTGTACCTGTCGCTCGTCCATCCAGCTTCATTAACTTCCTCTTTCCGAGCCGCTCCTCTCATCTCCTTGACCGTGTCTCTTTTAAATGAGCTGTCAGTCAACCGGGAGCCGCAATTACTGCGACATTATTACCTCAGCGTGCGAGGCGCTGGATTAAAAGCGGGGACGGAGCAGAACGGTGCGGCTGTCACAGACTGAAGGGAAACAGCACAGTGTTAATTTGTTTTGTTTTTTAGAGTTTCATTGTTGACACTAAATTCACCTCAAAGAAGAAAAACTTTCATCATCCTCCACAATCCTCTCAAAGGACTCGTAGGACGGCTTCGAGGTTCTTGGTCGGTGATTGTCCTTGTAGTTTTTTAAAGGACCTTTCAACTGATGTGGAGGTCCACTCAGACACCCTTCTTGAAAAGATCTTTAAAGATCATTAAAACCTTTCCTGAAGGAGTCTCATTGTTTTTTCAAGGGACTGTTTTTTATTATATCCTTTTTGAGGACATAAAGGCTTTTGAGGACCTTTACTGAGCCTTCAGGGATCATGTGACCTCCTCGATTAGACCCCCAGTCGGACCTTTAAAACCTTTAGGACCCCCCGGAACCTCTTTGAAGATCCCTACAAGTGCCCCTACATCCTCCAGGAGGAGGACCGCGACCTCAACAGGGATCAATGCGACCTTCAGTCCTTTAACCTCTCATTACCTCCTCCTCTTCGGTGATCATCGTGACCTTCTTCAACCACCAGCCCCATCCTTAAAGTCCTTCAAATGCTCTCAGCTCTTTCCTACGACCATCCCCAAGAACTTCAAGGAGCCTGCCCACCAGAGGGGTCGTTTCCTCCTCCAGGAGTTCAACATCCTGCCTGAAATCTTCACAGGTCCTTTAAGCTAAACAACCTACAGAATCTTTTTTACTTTTTTTTAAGACTAGGCCCTCTTTAAGGACTTTTCCTGCCTTCTTCTGGGCCGCTAAGCTTCATTGAACTGTCATTCAAACATAAAGAAAAACACTTGATCCCAACGCTTTGCATTTGCTGTGTTGTAGTTTGCAGCCTCAGCCAGCAGATGGAGCCAAAGGACCATAAAACCAGCTCCAGCAGACGACACACCAGAGTCATGGTGTTTCTATATCGCACCTGCAGGGGGCGCCAAAGCACCAATCCAATATTGTTTTTGTTTATTCATTATTTTCTTTTTCTTGTCAGAACCAAGGTGTGGTAATAGCATTAGCATTGAGTCTGTTTTAGTGTAAAAGGGTCCTGTCTTGATTTTTGCAACAGTCTTCCAGAATGTTTTACAGAAGAAAAATGTTAAAATTCAGAGCGTCTGTAAACACGCAGACATACATTTGAATGTAAATGAGGTGAATATCTGAGTCTTTTTCCGTCTGAATGAATCACTGCTCTGTGTCACTGTGAAACCTGTTGAATCTGTGTGTTTGTGCCTCACACACACACACACACACACACACACACACATGCTTCCCTATAAGCCCGCCCCCCTCCCTCTCACACACAGACAGAGACACCGGTTGGTGAATAACTAACATTCATTCAGAGGTCTCCTCTTTACACAGCGCCTGCTCGGCTCTCTCTCGGTGTTTACCGCCGCTGTTCGGAGCAGCAGAGACGCGCAGAGCCACGAGCGGCAGACAGGTAAGAGCTCTAGTGATTATTGATCACATTCCTACAGTGTTCTTGTAACATTCATCATGCTAAAACAGTCAAATCTGTGCTGCTCCTGTTGTTTCTGTAATATTTCTAAAAAAAAAAAAAAGATATTGATCATGATTACTAATTCTATCCATTTATTTTTATATATATTTATAACAAAGTGTATGTTTTCTCTTTGCACTGAGTTTATTTTTTAAATCTGATTATTTCACTGCTAATCTGACACCAACTAAACACTAACAAAAAAGTCACAAAGTTTCTGCGTTAATGAATAAAAACTTTTTTTTAAATTTAATTTGCTTTTAAAATGCACACATTGATCAGCTGTTTGTGTTTTTGTGTATCCAGGTTTTTCATAAACGTCATTAAGAATGAATATTGATCATTCATTTAGTGTGAGGCAGGTCAGCCGAGCTCTTCTCTTAACAGACGAGCTGTGTGTGTGTGTGTGTGAACCTTTTTTGTCTGCCGATGATCTACAGACGACTGTAATTACACTTTAACGCTCAAGTTTAAATTCCTGCAGAGCAAAAAAAAAGTTTGACCGACAGAAAACTGGCTGAACTTTAACCAGCTGTTTCCCACAAACATTTCTGCACACAGATTATTCATTAACTATCATTCTTTTGTCTAATAGCCAGAATTGATTGATTCAAACCCAATATGTGAGGTCATGTGACCACTAGAGAGCAAACTTTACACTTTATTTTTGTTTGATCAATTGATTCTCTGTAATCCATCCTGCCAGGTTTTAAACTGTGGTCCTGACCAATCAGCACCTTAGCCTTTGTCCTGATTGATCCAGATGCGGGCGAGCATGAGCTAGTGTCCTTGTGATGTTATCCGCCTGTCAATCAAAGCAGCCACCATCTTTATTTCTGTGGTAAAGTTAACTGAGATTGACCCCAAGTGGACACTCATGGAACTGCAGTTTGCTCATGAATGACCTGCCTGCGGTTTTTCTGACTCCTCGGCGCAGCCTTGAAGACTTCATCATCACACCTCGCGATCTGGTTTTACAATCTGCTGACTTCCTGTTTTTCCTTCCCTGCATGCATTACGCTGCAGCGATGTCATCACTCCTCTTCATCCCCTTCCTCCTCCTCCTCCTCCTCCTCACCCCAGCCTTGTCCCTAGAGTTTCGTTACCACAACAACCGCGAGATTCAGGAGTACCTCTCTCAGGTCAACACTGCCAACCCCGACATCACCTACCTGTACAACATCGGCCAGTCGGTCCAAGGTAACCACACACCTCTCAACTTTTTATCACATTTTATGGACACACACACGGCATGTTGGCCGACTGAAAGTTCACATTATTCAGTCCTCAGACCTCCAGGTGTCCAAACTACACAATCCAGATTCATAAAACATGCAAAAAGTCCACTACTTCCTGGAACAGCTACATGTTTAATGTCTAATCATGAGAATCCTTCCTATTAAAGTTTCATACAAAGTGATTCACACACATACCATGAGGATGGAGGTGAAGCATCAGGTGTCAGTCACCATGGCAACAAGGACACTGACTGACTGACTGACTGACTGACTGACTGACTGACTGACTGAATGTCTGTCCGACCGAGTGTCTGTTGGTGTGATCAAATGACAGGACTGTGAACGGAGGTTAATTTAATCTGGGACGTCTTAATCTGGCTAATACATACACACAGCTAATCTCAGCTAATCTGGGACACCAGCTGGCCTGCGTCCAACCAGTGTGTGTGTGTTTGCATTTTTGTGTGTCATCTGTCTGCAATGAGACAGTTTCTTCCCCTCAGGTTGCTGCAGTGACTCAATCACACTTGATTTACAGCAGCTGTGTGTGTGTGTGTGTGTGTGTGTGTGTGTGTGTGTGTGTGTGTGTGTGTGTGTGTGTGTGTGTGTGAACGTGCTGAGGCTTGTATTCTCTCTGTCATCTGCAGTGTTAACGGTCAATATAGTCACAGTAGGTTTGTTTGAATAGAAACTTTTTTCAACAAAACACAAGAAAACCTGTTAAAAACGGACTTTAAAAATGTATCTTTATGATTTTTGTATATCCTTTGATATTGAAGAAAAAACTTAAAAAAATAATAATGATATCTGATATTAAAATGTATATTTTGATGAAAATACTGCCCATTTTGTTGATTTAAGTTAGAGAAGAGAAAGTAAATTCAGTTGTAGTCCGTCATGAAAAAAAAAATGCAAATTTAGAAAAACTTGTTAAATTATGAGAAAAAAAAGTTAAATGAATGAAAAAAGTCTTTCCTCTTGGTGTCAGGTCAGAAGCTGTGGGTGTTGGCTCTGGGAGTCAGTCCTTACCATCACACCGTCGGAATCCCAGAATTCAAATATGTGGCTAACATGCATGGAAATGAGGTAACACACACACACACACACACACACACACATGCATGAATACACTCACACCAGGACGCCTCCCTGTTAACAGGAAGCAGGACTAAAGAGATCAACAAAGCCATTGACAGACAGGGGCTTTGTGTGCACACGGTGTGGTGCTGTGTGTTATTCTCAGAGGAAACGGACACACTGTGCTGTGTCAACATACGTCTGCTAGACAACGTAACAACACAAATCTGTGCAGATGAACTCAATGAAAACAACCAGCTGGTCAGTACCTGGCTGGGTTTTGGTGGTGGAAGGTCAAAGGTCATGATCACTGTGAAATATCACCAAGTCAAAACATTATTCTCATTCCCGCGCTTAGCTCTCTAAATCAGCGCTAGCTAACATGCTAAGCTAAGATAGCAGCAGCATGCGCACCACAGAGATTCTAACAGAGCTGCAGCCGCCTCCTAACTGCGCTGTGACATTTGGGTGTGACTGTCCTCATCCTGTTTGGACCAGGACGTTCACTTAATCCGGGACGTCCTGGTGCTGCCTGCAGTCCAAACAAAGACGTTTGTTTATGTCCACAATTACTCCTGAAAGAAACATCAGAAAGTTAACCTCAGCAGTGCTAAGGAGAGTTAGCGATGCGCTGTCAAGACGTCATGGGAAGCAGCCCTGTGATTGGTCACCACGACAGCACAACAAGACACGGTCTCTCTCGGTCTCACTGAAACAGGAAGTGCCGGAGACTTTCACGATGCCCCTACTCTAGCAGTGAATTAGCGCGACCAAAGTGCAGTCAGCCACCAGGGGGCGTTCCATTTTCAGGGCAATGTCACGTTGTTGTATAAATGTAGCTTAAGTATGTGACTACTCTGCGCTTTGAGTCACATTTGTGTTGGTTAGTGTTTTAGCTAACCACAGTAGCTTGCTAACACATTAGCAGTTAGATATATTTAAAAAGGCAGCAAGACAATAAATGTTTGTTTTCTGCACTAAACTCATTTCACAACCAGCATCTGGTTATCATGGAAACATGGGGCCACAGCATGTGTTTGAGAATTCAAATGTCCTTAAATAGACAAGTCACGCCTGGACACACACACACAGTCAGCAAAGAGTCAGCAAACAGAGTCAGTGGAGTGTGTCCGTTCAGAGGAAAGGAACACACACACAGTGAAAGAGGTTGAAGACGTGTCCCGGAGCTTTCGCTGTCTTCCATCCCCGGCTCTATTTTAAGGTTTGCTTTGATCCTCGAGAGGAAAAAGACCATTAAAAAAAATTGTGCGTTTGTGTTTGTGTGGGCATTGGGGAATGAAGGCGAGTCTGAGAGAAACTCTGCTGTACTCTCTTTGTTTCTAAGTTTAAAGTGACCCTTTGGTCCACATGAGGCCTCCAAAACGTTAGCTTACATCTGCTAATGCACAGACACATAAACAGTCCTAAACAGAAATATCCAAGAGACAAGTGAGGGCGGGAATAATCTGATGGAATATCACTGAAGTATAGAAACACAAAGAGGCAGGGGAGGAAAGAAAAGAGTGAGACAGTTTAGACAGATGATGATGTAGGAAAACCGGATGATGGCCAGAGGCAGAGCCAGCCCTGACATGTGTGTGTCTGTGTAGCTGCTTTGTACACACACCTTTCCCACCCTTCTCTCTTTCTCACTCCTGAGGCTCTCATTCATTCACAAAGTTTTTTTAAATTCCCACTCCACCCTTCTTGGAAAAAAAAAAAAAAAAAAACGTCTCTGAAGTGCGTTTCGATTCCTCGCTGACTCACGACATCACTTCCTCCCCTGTGGTTACCGGCAGCCGAGCACAAGCAGGCATCAAAGAAAAAAAAAAAGGATGAATGAGAAGTCTGAAAGTGAGACGCAGCCGTGTGCTTCATTCAGAAAATGTCCCATTTGTTTTGTGTTCAGGTTCTCGGCCGGGTCCTGCTGCTCCAGCTGATTGACGACTTGGTGCGTGGTTACCGTAACAACGAGACGTGGTCGGTGCGGTTACTGAACAGCACCCGCATCCACATCCTGCCGACCATGAACCCAGACGGCTTCGACGCTTCAGACACAGACTGCCAGTACAGCCAGGGCAGGTGTGCAGGTTTTAAATGTGTCACAGTCCATTTAGCCCGTTTTAGCTCCTAGTTTTGGTTTGAGAGATTTTTTTCCAAAACAACAAACCCACAGTTAGCGAGAAGCATTTCCCACAGGACCAAAATCAGAGCCAAAAGACTGTAAAGTGGACTCCGCTGGGATGACTGTGTTACTCAAAGGCTTTATTTGTTGCATACTTGAGTCCTGAGGGAGATGTCTGCTAAAGGCTCCACTGTGTCCGCTAGCTCATCTTCAGTTTGTACAGTCGCTTCTTTGACTGGACTCCTGTTTAAAGGTGATAATGAAAGTATTCAGGTCAATTACCTAACTAAACTACAGATACAACACTGTAAAAAAAAACTTACACTCTCATTTAGCTGTGGAAGCTAACCAAGACCAGGAAAAACCATGACATTCTATCCACGATGCTAGCTCAGGTTCAGAAATCCACAGGGAAACAATCTGTGTTAGCAAGCTAGTTAGCTATCATTGTGCTAAATAATGCTATATCTAAGCTGGTTCCTGCACAGAGCGGACCAGTGGTTGCTGTCTGAACACCATGTTAGGTTAGCTTAGCTCTTAGCATGGCCCTGAGCTGCTGTTGCTCAGGTAACCACTAACCATGAAGTTGGTGGTTTCATTTCCTGTCCACGCTGCATGCTAATGTGTCCTTGTGCATCCAGTGACCAGTCACAGAGCACCAGCAGGCATACACTGGTTGTGTTTGTCGAGCAAAGACTGAAACTGTGTAACACTTCAAAGCTTGGAATACTTTGATTAGCAGGAAACCATTACACACAGTAGCTCTGTATCACACACACACAGTTAAATCCTTTAAGTGTCTAATTATGTGTGTTTTGACTTCATCTGTTTGTCGATGCTTGTCTGTGCGGTTGTTTTAATCATTATGTGAGGACAGACACACACATTCAGCTCGCCAAAGCGTATCACTGCAGGGTTTTAGGTTCAGCGTGTGTTTGTGTGTTTAAGGTCTTTTGTAGACGTAACATTTCGTTCTAGAGACAATCAGGACTTTATCTGAAAATCAATCACAGGAGCGCAGTCATGTGACCGACCGACCGCAGTGACCTCCACTCTGATCTGAAGGAAAACAACACAGAATGTTTGTGTGCTTGTTTCTAAAACTTTATTTATAAGACACTGACTGTGTCAGCAGCTGTTGTTTAAATAAAGTTCACTTCCTGGACGCAGGCCGAGGATCGTGGGAAATGTGTGCCTTGCTCAAGGGAGCTCTGCTAGCAGCTGCACATACAGACAATAGAGAACAAATAGAAATTCTAACCTTGCTTTTATTTTGAAAGGTATGAATAAAGTTTGACTGATGATCGGTGTGTTTTTCTCTCCATCAGGTACAACTATAACGGCATTGATCTGAACAGGAACTTCCCCGACGTGTTTGCAGGTCTCAGAAGACAACAGCAGCTCGCCGAGGAGCAGAGAGAAGCTGAGGTGGGTCAGGTGACCTGTGGTGTGTGTTTGTTGGCCTCTTATTGGCCTGTTTGTGTTTCCTCTGCAGTGTAAGATCATGGAGTCATGAGTCAACTGACATAGTCAAATAAAGTACAAAGGCGTCCATCTTTAGCTCCTCTAAAGTGAGACCAAAACATCTGCATCGCCCTCTGGTGGGCGACTCTGTTTGTTATTATTGGCTAAAAAAGAGGAAGTAACATCTGCTGCTAAGACAAACAACAACAATGTGGCTCCCGGTCTCTACTATTCACACGGTGGCTCCAAGATGGCGGCACATATTATTGTACAACAGATGGACTTGGAGCAGCACATCTCTGTTTCATATTACTAACACTGCATTAATATGCAGCTTGACTTTGCTGTAATACCATTTTCAGCCACTAGATGGTTCAGTGAGCTAATGTAGAGTCTCATCTGTCATCGGTTCAAGTGGAGAAGTAACCTTTTAACAGCATTTAAAATATTGTCACTCTGTGATTGGTTGTTGTGTGTTACAGGTGAAAGCTGTTATTGGCTGGCTGAGGACTGAGACTTTTGTTCTGTCAGCCAACCTCCATGGAGGAGCTCTGGTGGCCAGTTATCCTTACGACAACAGCAACGGAGGTACACTCACATACACACACATAAAACATACAAACAGAGCTGAATCATCACAAAGCTGTGTCGCTGCGCCCTCTGCTGGCAGCTCTGCAGCACAGGTTAAACGTGTCTATTGCGATTATCCCAACAGGCGGCGAGCTGGTGGGCGGAGCCAGCATCACACCTGATGATGACGTGTTCGTTCACCTGTCCAAGGTGTACTCCCACAACCACGCCACCATGCGCAAGGGCAATATCTGCAAAGACAGCGGGCCCTTCCTGGAGGGCGTCACCAACGGATACCAATGGTACCCACTAGAAGGTTAGCATGTTAGCTTAGCTAATGAAGTGAGGCTGTGTGATCATCACTCACCACCACCTCTCGTTTCCATCAGTAATGTGATCGCTGCAACCTGACTATGTCATTTAATGCTTGTGTGTGTGTGTGTAGGTGGAATGCAGGACTATAACTACGTGTGGGCGCAGTGTCTGGAGCTGACTCTAGAAGTTTCCTGCTGCAAGTTTCCTCCAGCCAAAGAACTTCCTGTTCTGTGGACTGACAACAGGAACGCTCTGCTGGCCTACATCCAGCAGGTCCACCTGGGTAAGTCCACCTGTCTGTCCCTCTTCGTCTGTTCACATGGAGCTATAATTAACCACTTTTTTTCAGGGGTCAAAGGTCGTGTGTTTGACGGCTCCGGCGTCCCGGTGGAAAGCGCAGTGGTGGAGGTCAAAGGTCGCAGCAACATGTGTCCATTCAAAACGGACCGGCACGGAGAATACTACAGACTGCTGCTGCCTGGAAACTACAGCTTCACGGTAAATAGGATCTCGTCCCCATAAGGCAAAAATGTCCTCATTACGCAAGTGTAAAACTGACACCACACAGTGACCTCTAGTGGCAGCAAGCTCACTTTACAATATGATCTTTATATAGCATATAAAACTATGAAGTAATTAAAATATGTATTATATTGTAAAATGAACTGCAAGAGATAAATCTACCTTCTGCTAAGCTAACTAGCCTAGCGGAGCTACTGTATTCTAGCCTATTTTACCGTCATTTTTAACCTTGTTTATCTATTGTTTTGATTGACAGGTGACGTATCCAGGCCATGAGGTTTTGACGGAGACCCTTAACATCCCGTACGGCCCTGATCAATACTCCGCCATGAAACACGACTTCCTGTTACGGCGCATCACCACAGCATCTAGCTCCACCTCAGCTAAACCTACGCCAGCTAACACGAGCCACGCTAACCCTAGCCCTTCATGTAACTACACGTTACAGCAGCAGGAGCCAGGCAGAGCCGTGAGCGGGCCCATGTGGAGCCGGCTGACGGTGGCGGTCAGCCTGGTGTTGGTGCTACTGATGGACTAAATTTCATGGACGCGAAAAATATATAAAACTGAACAAAGCTCAAACAGAATGTCCAACACTGAGGGTGGATGGAGTTCACCACTCACTGCCAGTTTTATGGCTGCCTGAAACTATGAACGGGATGAACCACCTCAACATGGAACAGGAAATCACAAACAAGTCACAACCTGCAGCCTGCTCATGGAGCTAATATGCCTTTTCTGCATGTTATATGTGTCACAGTGCATTATTGTCACATTAGCAGACATGCTAACTTGTGTCGCAGGACAAAATGAAGACAACAACCTCATACAGGTTAAAGATATAGACTATTTTTCTTGCTAATCAGCAAGCTGTTGCACAACTTAGTCTAGCTAGCTACATGCTAACTAGCCAACACAACCACTGAGCAAGAACCCGGAAGTCAAGCTAGTCGATGTGCTAACTTGGCAGTTTGGCAGTTTCACAGTTAACATGTTTTAGCTAACTTGCTAAAAAAAAGCCAGATTAGTGACACTGCCCAAGCTAGCTCACATGCTAAATGACAAACAAATCTTAATCTTATGTTGCAGAGCATGTAGCATAACAAGCTAACATTGCTTCACTGTCCTTTTATCGACACAAACTGATATTTTGTGTAAAGATTTCTGCAAAAATGTTTTTATTCTGCCTTAAATTGCTGCCATTTTATAACGTTAACTTGACTGGGCCTTACGTTGTTTATATATTAGCCTTAATAGTGATGGAGACACTGAAAAATCACTACTGACACTCTACAAAAAATGTAGGACTGAAAGGGAAAGGAGAGCAACACACCTCAGGAACATGACAACACAAAGCTGTAACAATGACACAAAAGACGTGTTTATTGTATTTAAAGGGGTCAGGAGGAGATATGAGGTCTTCCTGCAGGGTGTGCAGGAGCAGGGAGGATTTATATAGTGTATGTGAAGCGGTAATTTTATCTGTGAGGACGAGCACTTTAAATTTAGCACTTACAGCGACGACGTGAGCTGTGACATGAAGTCGCTCTGGTAATGCAATGTGTTCAGAAATTCATCCTATTTACAGGACAGTTCAGTTCAGAAATCACCTGATTTTTTTACTCGATATTTTGATGACATCTCCACATTTTTTACTGTGAAATAATGGAGAGTATTTTATAGATGTTGAAAAGCATTAATCTGATGTCACACGCTGCAAAATATTTGTACAGTTTTATACCAAAGTGCAAGTATTTTTTATATCTGTTGAAAATACAAACATGCTACTGTATATGACTCAAAGGCACCACCTGGTGGCAGAAACTGGGCAGCACGTTTGTGTCAGCTGAACTAATATTTCACACTATGTTTATGATGTGTTTGGAGCAGCTGTCACCAGGTCTTCCAACTATTTTTGCCAAATGTCTGTTTTTGTACTTTGTGCCATGTTGGAGTGACTGCAGGCTTCAGTCACAGCTCAAACATCAGCTTCTGCCTTTTTGTTTTCTTTGTCGCAGTAAACTCAGCCTGGTTATAGAAAGACAATTCACATTAAAATGACCAAAAGTTCTTCCTCTATCTCTGCTTTTTTTTTTTAGGATGTTTTTTTTAAAGTCTTTCATTGAATGTATAACTGGTGTTTCTTTGGTTTTTCCTTGTAGGTGCGGATTAAAGTGAAACATGTCGGATGAAAAACCTCCACAAGTCATTTCCACTTCCTGCTGGAAGCTGCCTCGACGGTCAACCTGAAAGTCCGTCAGCTCTGGCCTGTAATCGAAGTGAGTGGTTGTTATGTTAGCGGGTGGGCGGCGTGACTCATGTTTCAAGTTTGAGCTGAAAAAGAGCAGAGAGGAAGAGGAGGCTCACGAAGGAGGAAGAGGAGCTTTTCTTCTGTGACGCAGCCAATCACAGCAGACAGATCAATCAGACCTATGAAGTCGCTCTCAGATCATTTTGTGTCATTTTTGTGTCTCCGTGGTGACATTTTGTCATTTGAAGTCTTTGTTGTACATTTTGTGTGTCTGTGTGGTCACATCCAGTCGCTCTGTGGTGGTTTTTGTCCCTTTGTAACAGTTTGTCGTCTCTTTTTTCATCTTGTTTTGGTCATTTTTTTGTCATCTTGTGCTTTTTGTGTGTCCCTCTCTGTTGCATCATTTTTGTGTCCCTCCCTCTCATTTTGTCGATCAGTGGCCCCTCTCAGACCCGTCGGGCCCCCTGGTGCCGTTCAGGTGTCACTTCAGCTGCAGAATTGGAGCAATTAAATGGATTCCAGCTGACTTTGATCTGCTGCCCTCAGATTGTGTGGAGATTTAAACACACACACACACACACACACACACACACACACACACACTGTGCTCCCTCAGCAGCAGGGGTGAACACACTTTTTCTCCTCCTCTGTGCTCTCGTCGTCATTATAATCCTGCCTGCACGCTGACAGCCGACACAAACACCTTCTCCTCTTCCTCGTCTTCTTCTTCTCTTGTTTTCTTCTTCTTCACGTCTCCTCTGATGAGACATGGGATGTGGAAATTCTTCACAGACGACAAAAAACAACAGTAGCAGCAGTGGAGGTGAGACGCGTGTGTTTTTATTTCACTTCTCTCTAAATGTTGCATTCAAGGGAGTCAGAAATGTGGGAAAAGTTGACGGTGTTCTTTCATTTTGTTTATTATTCTTTAAGGTCACTAAAAAATGCATTTGTGGCTGCATGTTTTTCCTCAGTTTGGTCTCTCAGGCAACAATGAAGTGTTTGACATAATGAATGAATTTGTGAGTAAAAAATGTGATTATTTGCAGATATTTCACCTTAAAAAGCTTCAATAACACTCATCAAAACTCCATTTAGACAATCAGGTGTGAGAACAGAAGAGATGATGAAGCAAAAAATCAATCGATCAATAAAAGATGTCTGTAACATCTCAGCATTAATCAGGATAAATGGATTATGTGTGTGTTCATGCTGCCGTGAAAATATCAGGGGGGGGGAAAAAACGCTGACTGATCTGCTTCCTGTCTGTCAGGTCGTGTCGAGTCATCAAAGCTGTGAGTTCGTTTTCATCTTTAAACATGTCGCTGCTGTTTGACCTTCCTCTCATGTTCACTGTGTGTGTGTGTGTGTCGCAGCTCAGATGAGTCGACGGCGGACGACGACAAACGGAAGTGAGTCGATTATTTTTGACTCTCAGTGTGTGTATTTAAGTGAGACGTTCATTAATGTGTGTGTGTGAGCGAGCAGGAACTATGGAGGTGTGTATGTGGGTTTGCCTACAGACCTGAGCAGCATCCCTCAAGTCCAGATAGGATCACTGAGAGGTAAAAGATCACATGTTGAAGTCTGTTTGAAAGAGGACACACACACACACACACACACACACACATTTTCAATTTCCTGTTGAATCTTCAGGGTCATGAGAGCCTGGGAGAAAACACAGACAGTGTGTGTGCTGTATGGTAAAGTGATTGTGTGATCATACTGTAATATTAGGTGTGTGTGTTTGTGTGTGTGTTCATTAATGAATGGATCCTCCTCAGAGCCTGACAGAGACTCCGGGTCCCTGCGGAGGCCCCTATGGGGAAACGACCTGTGGTTTAATGAAGAGCCACCATGTGTGTGTGAGTGACGACTTCCTTGTTAATCAGCTCTGACGTCAGCAGGACCAAACCTCTGTTTGTGCAAGTCTCAGCTCGGTTACAGTAGTCAGCGTTCCGTAGCCCAGATATTTTTTATGCCCGGGACAGGAAGTGTCGGAGACTTTAACGATGGCAAACCTTACGTCAGACTGATACAGTATGTATTTATGCGTATTAATGATTTGCAGCATCAGTGAAGAGGAGAGTGTTTTTCATAACATGCTAATATATTAAAGTTGGCATCGTTCATAAAGACATGAATATGTATAATGCCATAATTTGAAAAGGCTCGTTAATCTGTTTATGGGGCGTCATAGAAAGTTTATCAAGTCAAACACACTTTTTTTTTTTAAACTGTCTCTGCTGACACTTTATTAATCCACCAACCGCCCTCACTGATGTAGATCAACAATGAACTTTGTATTAATATATATATATATATACACGCAACTTCTGGAAATGTGTGTAACATTCTCAGCATAGTGTTCATATTTATGTCTTTGTCCTTCTGTCCAAATTTAAACCTCAGAGGTTTGGGCTCCAAATGACGTCCACCCCGAAGTGTCCGCTGATCACCCCCTCTGCAGCAGAGCCGTCCCTCCGTGTCCCCCTGTCAGGACTTTAATGGACTCTTTAGTGGACTGTCTCCGTGTCTTTGTGGACTTTCCAGCTGCTTTGTTCTGGCTGCAGCGGCATTGTTGTTGTGTAGCTGCAGTGCAGTGAGTGGGAAATATATTTAAGAGCTTTATGAGTTCAAAAGTTGGAGGTGTTACATGCTACCTGGTCCGTGTATCATTTGGTATTTGAGTTTTCAAACACTGATAAAAAAAAAAAGAGTCCTTATTTGATTTTGGTTCTAAAATACAAATAAAGCAAACAAAACAAAACTGAAAAATGCGGCATTCCAGGTTCGTGAATTTTACGGCCAGCGGAAGTAGTTTTTCCGTTTTTTTTTTATTTTCAAACGAAGAAACAGCGGTCTGAAAAACCAAAAACGAGAAACGGAAGTCGTTTCCCGTTTTTCGACCTTAAAGTTTGTTATTGATGAACTCCTGTAAAGCTAAAATGATCAATGACAGTCCTGCTAAACAGCCAATTAGCTTTGAATGTTTATTATGAATATTCAGCACATCTCTTCTGCTGCTAGATCTGTAAAACATCTAAATACTGAAAAAAGCTGTGCGAGTGATTTAATGATGCGCCTCCTGTGAAAACCTGCAGACTCTTGTCTTTGGTCCTCAAGGGCTGAAACAGCGAGCGGCTCCTGCTGTGACATTAACGATGAGGATTCATGCTGTTTGAAAGACTTTTGAGACGTTTTCACGATTTGTCACTTGAAGATGAATTGATTTGTCAGATGAATGAGTTTATGTGTGTGATTGAAATCTGTTTTTGTCACAGCTATGGCCCGTTTCTAATTCTTGTTTTGTACTGTTTGTCAAATTGTTGACATTAAAAATCTCAGGAAATGTAAGTCAGTGTCTTGTCGTGTCTGGCGCCCTCTTGTGTAGACTTTGTTGAAGCTCCTGATACGTTTGTGTACTTTTCTGATCACAGTTTTGGTGCAAAAGAACACAACGCTACAACACGTCATTTAATTTCTCATTTGACAGAAACATTTACTAGAGAACAAACCACAAAAAAAAACATAAGCTGTGAGGCACATGTGTGTGTTTATGCATGTAGAGCAGGACTAAAGTGCACTGGAATGTGCAGGAACTATTTGACATCACCTGAGGATGGATGTGTCGCGCTCATGCCGAGCCCTGACTTCCTCTCCTGAGGCTAACTTCCTGTACAGCTGCGATAGTTCGTCAGCACGCGGCACCTTTGACTCTGGCGTGCAAGGAATATCGAAGTCTGACGACGCCTGAGACTCTGACATCTCCTCCACCTCTGACTGGGGGACGGTGCCGCCGTCCTTCCCCTTAGGGTTGCTCTGCTCTGGTTGGAGGATCAGGGTGTCGGGTAAGCCTGAGTCCATGTTCTGCGAGGAGTGATTGGACAGAGAGGCAGACAGAGTCAAGCTGAAGGTGTCGCTGACGTCTTCTTCCTCGCTGAAGAGCTCGGGCGTCTGTGAGCCGGTCGTCCTGGAGGCGGATGTGACGGAGCAACAGGAGTGGGATTGGCTGTTCTGGCTGTCAGGCAGCTCCTCTGTGGTGAAGAAGTCCTCCCATTTCGGAGCCCGAGCAGAGGAGTTCTCTTTGTGGTCCTCCTCGGTCACTTTAGTGTCGCCCTTTCCCTTCTCGTCTTCCTCCTCCTCATCTTCATCTTCGCCGTTGGACTCTGTGCAGTCAAAGTAGTTCTGTCCAACAGACGGAGTCTCAGTGGCGGGCTGAGGTAGCGTCTCCTCCACAGGCACAGGGGGCGCTCTGCACTCTGGAGTTTCATCTAAAACAAACAGAGAAGATAAATAAGAAGCATCAATGTGCTAATACTACACTGTAAAAAATTTAATAAAATATTCAAGCACAAACAGAAAAAGGAACCCAAAACTGCAGTTCAGCTCCCCCTTCTGTCAGTGAGAGTAACTACGCACACACTGTCAACACACAGGTGACCTCTCCTGATGTAGCAATCTGTGGCTAAGCTAACCTAGCTTGGGCCTGGTTGTAAAGATGAGCTACAGCTTAATCAATGCACACAAAAAAAGTACTCACTGTACTTGGCTTCCTGGTTAAGCCCCATCTTCTTCCTCACTGGTGGCACATCCATCCCATCAAACAGATCGTCATCTCTCTCCGAGCCTCAACACAGAAATACAAACATTTAAATGTCGTTTAAAGTGTTTTCTCTTGCAGAGAAACTGAAATAATTTATGAGAATTACTGGTTGAAAAGTGCAGTTTAGTTTAGAAAATAGGACATTTTGTTCTCAATGTGAGGAAACGTGCAGCATGTGCAGGCTGGAGAGCACCTGTCACTGTGTGTGTGTGTGTGTTACCACATGTAGGTCGCTGCATCCTGCTGCGTTTGAGGACTCCCAGAGGTTTGTAAACGAACGCTGCCTGATCAGACTGGTTCCTGCACATCAGCTTCAACCTGACAAACATGTTTAATGGTCACGTTTGTTTTGATCACTGTACCTTCTGATTTACTATCATATTACTATCAAATCCACTCACATCTGCGTGACTTCGGTCAGAGTGCGGCCGATCGGGATGACACTGGGGTAAATGTTGACGGGCTGAAGATACGACAAAAAGTCTCTGATCTGAAAATGAAGAGAAAATGATCCGTTTTATTTGCCGATAGCTGGGATAAGGTGAAAGAAAATGTCTTTACCTCAGAGTAGGAGGAGTGGAAGCTGAAGCAGGCTCTGTATGAACTGGACCCTGTTCTGCGAAACACAACAAACTAAATTAATATTTCATTTATGGGGAAAACACAACTTTTAATCTTTAATCTGCTCTCACTTTATTAAGACGTTCGTTTTCTTGGTTCTTTCTCCGAACCACATGGTGGAAGGTTTGATGCTGATGATGCGCAGAGGAGTCCCGTCGGCAGCCGTACAGCCACACGGCACCCGGTTGCCTTGGAAATACTCTTCATCCTTCACACACAGGGAGTTTACAGGGATGGTTCATTGTTTGTGAACATACAGTGAGTTTTTGTTCTTCTAAACATGAGTATTATTTGGACTCTTGATGTGCTGGAGTTGTTACCTTTGGGTGTCGACAGGCGTGAATCTGTGTCCGGCGGTCAGTTGTCACGTAGCTCAGGATTTCCGGCATCTTCTTGAACATGTCAAGACTGTTAACATGAATCTGCAAAACAATAAAGCAAAGCGTGAAAAAAGTGTGTGTTCAGACTTGTGTCTCTATGGGAGATGGAGTCATTGTCATCCCAGCT
This sequence comes from Ambassis agassizii, assembly GCA_036025115.1. NCBI lineage: Eukaryota > Metazoa > Chordata > Actinopteri > Ambassidae > Ambassis > Ambassis agassizii. The sequence continues at coordinate 21,343 of JAVQJX010163958.1, forward strand.
GGAGCTCATGTGGGTAATTACAGTCAGGACTACATGCTGCGTTTCTGTAAAACACTTTTTTAAGATTTGACTGATTTGACAGGCTGGTAGGAGCCAATCAGAACACAGCAGTGAGGACAACACCTTCTGAACGTCAGCATTCAACGTAGCTGAATTAGCATTGTGAGTGTGTGTGCATCACCTGTGTGTTGAACTCTTCTCCCAGGTTAGTGAACAGGTATTCGTATCCATACGCGGCTTTACAGTTGAGCCACACGACGTGATACGCGCTCTGGCTGATCCAGTTCCCAACAAGCTGCAAGATACCGTTCAAACAGACCTCCTACACACACACACAACGACGTTGTGCAGATCAGACAGACGCCCTCTGAATGTTCGTCATGTGACTGCTTCTCAAATAATTTAAGTTGATATCGGGTTCTGAGCCCCTGGTGCTTTCAAAGACAATCGTAAATCACGATGAAATCTCTTACCCTTGTGGGTATCTGATAGAAGCGTGGGTCATAGAATGTGGAGTCCAGATAAACACTCTGAATATCTTTGACCCTGCGAGATAAGACAGAAGTGAGCTGCGAGAGGAAATCAGACAGAAAACAGTGACGATCTTCATCACTCACCTGCTGCCAGAGTGAAGATGATCTATCCTGGCGGCATCTCCAACAGCCAGCCTGAAGTCTCCTGTATACAACACGTTTCCACGGCAACCCTCAAACAGGAACCTACACAACAAAACATCCATTCTGTGTAAATATGCAGTATAATATCAGAAATAGTTTGGCCACTCCCTCTGATGGGGCTGATGACTTGTGACCCACTCACATGACAGAGCCTGGACAGTGACCTGCAGGGAGCAACGTCACCACAATCTCTTCTTTCTGCAACACAAACACCACACTGTGACGCACTATATGAGAGGATGAATCTACATGTCTGACAGCAGGACGGGGCCAAAGTTCAGCTGGTTACAATAATAACACACACACACACACACACACACACCTCTCCTGTTGCTTCGTCCACCAGAGAAATCTGAGTGGGACTCTCCAGCTCCAAAGGAACCTGAGCACATTATTAACAAAGATTTTGAATCCTCTTTACACACATAAAATAATCAGTGTGAGAAGCAGAAGGTGGACTCACTATGTATTCCTCCCAGAAAGAGTACTTAGGGTTGTTCAGCAGCAGCTCTTTAGTTACAAAGGAGCAGTACAGCCTGACTGTGCGACTGGAAACACAAGAAGATGTGTTAGCATCTTCTATCTTGTCATATTTCTTTTTTGTTTGTTTTTTGCTGACAGAAAGGACCTTTCACAATATCAAGTGAACGACAGGTCCTGGAAGGTAAATATACTCGAACTGTTTTCACCTGAACTGCAGCTTCCTCTTCAGCAGAGGTCCTTTCAGTCCTTTCATGTGATCTATGAGACACAAATAATGATCAAAACTGATGCTATCTGCTATACTATCTGTTTAAACGAACGGTGATGGTGCTAGCTAGCATCCAGCTCACCTTTGTGGCAGTGCGAGAGGAAATATGCCCGGGCATGTAGGTTCTCCTTATCAAACCGGTCCAGAGACACGGTGGGATATTCCTTCATTCGACCCGCAAATGAACTCATCTTTTATCCGAACCTTTTGCCGGAACCTCATAAACTTAATCATCCGTTATTTTTTTAAAGAAAGACAGCATATTTAGATAGTATCGTCTGTTTGTTTGTCCCGCCCACCGACTTGAACCGCTTCTTCTTCTTCGTGTGTCTTTATAGCACTGCAGCGGGTAACAGCGACACCTACTGTCAGAGTGAACCCCGCTGTTTTCAGCCTTTTTTTCTACACGCATAGTACTTTTATATTTCATATAAATAATAGCAAAATAGATTTTGTGTTATCATCAAATGCAATAATAACAAGACGACTTCGTTGTCTGTTTTTATAGTTATGTTCTTTTCTTTCTGTTTGTTATGGTTCATTCTTTGGCGTCATCTGCCGGAAGCGTCCCGTCCACGTAACCAAGGCAACCACACAAAAAACTTCCTGAACCTCTTCAATCAAAACAAATACAACCACAACTCTGCTTGTTGCTTTTTACTGACGGACACAGTTGGACAATATGAAATTAAGACTGGAAACAGCTCGGCGTGTCTAATGTTATTAAAATCTGATTGGAATCATTTTATATTGCTATATTATGATGAAGTGTGAATTAGCAGTCAAGGAGATTGAATCTGTGTGTATTCTCTCATGGCCTGTTTAAAGCAGTTGTCTTTAGCGGGGCCGTCACACCGTCCTCATGTAGATAGATAGCCTACTTTATTGATCCCAAGGTAAATTCAAGCATCCAGTAGCATATACAC